>JAFFZR010028235.1:0-13696 GCA_018397195.1 Lethrus apterus | reverse complement strand
TATTTTTTTAACAGTAGAAATCCATTGTTATAGAAAATGCCATTCTTATGAAACATCTAAAAAATTTCAAAATATCATAACTTTATTGTTTTCAAGATCCATTCATTGTATAAAATAAGAAACCTGAATCAATTGTTTGAAACAAGTTGTTTTTCAACCTCGACGACACCTGTCTCAACCTTGCCATTTAAATTCCTTATCTTAACACATTCTAAAGACCCGGTTCCCCCATCTTAACGTCGCACTCGTCGACGTCATTCCATTCAAGACCCATTAAGAAGGTCACCCTTACTACATTTACTAGGAAATTTACTACGAAGACACCCGAGTAATAAACAATGGCTGATCTTCAGATTTTTTTCCTTATCCGAATCATCAAATCAAACGGATGACAGGTTGATTTTTTCGAATATATATTTATGTTAATTTGTAGTAATGGAAATGGGTACAATAGTGAAAGAATTTGGTGCATCTGCATCTCACGTACAATAGATTTTTTTATTATAAGCAACGCGTCGAAACTACTGAATAAATGATATGCATGTTCTTGTGGCATTTGCATATTCGTAATTCGAACAATAGGAGTGTGTACATGTGTATAGGTGACACACAGGCAGGCGCATACGTCACGGCATGTGTGCGTTTTTAGAGGGGGCAAAACCCTTGCAGCTGTCGGGCACGTGGACCCCAGCGTAGAGCACGATAGGCTCCGAACACCTGGCCTCATCGTCCTCTGATTACAAATAGTACTTTTTATACGCACATAATATCGGTAACTAAGTGTATTGAACGCCCGAACATTGCAAAGCTTTGCACAGATATAGACAGGGTGAGGTAGGGTTTTTTAAGTTTTTCGCCGATTATGCTCGACATTCTGAATGGAATGATGACCGCTCCTTGAAGCTCGTTATAGATTATTGTGTCTCTTGGCTTCCTCTGTTACTTTTTGCTTTATCTTCCTGCCTTCTATCTTATCCCTCCAATCGTTGATTCCAATATTTTTGATGTCTCAGCGCACTTGGTCTTCCCATCTTGACTTGGGTCTTCCTCAACGTCTTCCTAGTGGCGGTTTTCTTTTCAAAACTTTTTTGATTATTACTGCCAGTTCTCTTCTCTGGATGTAACCGAACCACTTCAAACTTTGCGTTATTATGGCTTTTACAATATCTCCACCTTTCATTTTCTCTCTGATTTCTTTGTTCATTAGTCTTCTTGGTTCTCCGTCTTTTGTTATCACTGTTCCCATATTTTTTCTTAATATCTTCGAACATTCTCAAAGCTTCTTCATCTTTGTCGGTAAGGCACATGGTTTCCACCGCGTAGGTTACTATAGGAGAAACTATGAAAGCTGGCATGTTAAACAAATTTCAGAAATTGCATGTCTATTATCATACGTTATACCTACCTACATATTTTCTACGTTGCGTGCCTCATATTTATCTACATTTTAGATGATGTAACCTAGAAAATGGGTACTACTTTTACCCATGTTGGTTACAATAATAGTATAAATACCGCAAAAATAAAATAATTTATTACACATCAATATGAAATGTAATTTAACCAAACAAGCAAAAATTGTTGGTACGTCAACGCCGTTGACATGCGAATCTTACATTTAATAACGACATACTGCTGTTTTATTTCCCAATGGAATTAATTAAAATTTAATGAATAATTTAATAAAATGTCGATAATAAGTTAAATAATAGAGCACAATATTGTTAAATATAATTACATTTTGTTAAATATTAATTATTATGTTATATGATAATTTTCTTAAATGGAAATAAGTAGAACAATTGTCGGATAATGGTAACTAATCGAAGAAATGCACTCCGTTGAATTCTGCGTTGCGGATTGAAATTAGTCGTCTATCATCCTGAAACCAAAAATGTAAATAAGCCAATTTGGTTGCATAATTTAATTGCGTGAGTGCTTGATTTAAAGCTACAATTTCTAAAATTTTAATTACTTTAATGTCCAGCGAGGGAGCTCTTAGCCTAGGTTTTTACTAGAATAGTTTTTTCTCGTAATTTTTTCTATAACAGGCCGAACGCAGCTTAAAAATCTTCAGTCAGATTGTGACTCACCAACTCCAAAAGGAGAAAACCAAGCAGGACCTGTGCTATTGGTCATCATCATCATAATTATCGGAGTCTGGAAAGTGTTTCCGAGTGTTATTGTACTTATATTTAGTTTTGGACATTCAATATTGATTTTATCACTTCAATAACATCGATTGTCATTCACGATCACTTATATTGTAGCAATTCGGATGTGCCAACCCAAACTGTTTTAAAAATAAAAAACTAGAATTTGTTTAGTTTTGTATGGTTTATTTGAATCAATTATAAATAGTGGATATTTAAATTGTAAATATTTGTTTCTGCTGCTACATATAATTGATATACCAGACATACGTTTATATTTTTATCTCTTTTTATCTCAGGACGGAAAAAAAACTCATGCTGTCGGAAGTAGTTGCATTCAAATGGCCTTGACACACCAGCTATACGAATTTCTTCTGCGCGTGAATTTTCCATGTTTATTTTTATTAATTTAAAAAGTTTTGAGGGAATTTCCATATTTTCCATGTCTTCTACTAGCTTGTGCTTATCGACGCTGTCAAGTGCCTCTTTGGAATTAACGAAAAGTGTATGTAAGCACGTTGGGTTCGTAGCATTTCTCCAGCCTTTGTATCAATGATCGATCTTCCTTTTCTAAAACCTTGTTGATGTTGTCCCAAGTTTGGTTCCATATGTCTTGGTAGCCTTTGTCTAATTAAACATGTGAATACTTTGTAGCCCGTGTTTAATGGCATTATACCTCTATAACAGTGGCAGTTTGTGTGGCTTTTTTTTTTAAGAATAGGTATAATTCTTCTTTTGATATTTTCTCGATTTTCATGCAGCCTTCAAAATAGCTTGTCCTCTCAGAATGTTATCAGCTCATTCACTACTTCGTCTGTCCCTGCTGATTTTCGTTGCATCAGTTGCTTGACAATCTCTATGTGTTCCTCGTATGTTGGCGGTTCTTGTTCATTCGTTATGATTTCGTAGTCTGGTTTTCGCAGTCCCGAGGCTTTATGCCTTGATATATTGAAATAATCTACCGTTATCCTTACTATTTGTCCGTTGCACTTACTTTTTTTTACAACGTTTAGTGGCTTCTTTTTGCCTTTCTTTATATTTTGCGAATTGTCTCTCCTGTTCATGTTTTCACATTCTTCATCGTACCATTCCTTTCTTCTTAAGATTTCCACTTCTCGCCGAGGAAAATCAATAAAGTTATTTCCTTGAAATTTCCAATTTGTTTTGTATCTATGACTACGTTGACGTGTGTAAAGTCAGAAAGTTTAAAAACTTGTCTTCGAAACAAATCAATATGAATGGATTCGAAGAGGAAACCAGAGCGAAAGAAGTTCACATATCTATAAAAACGTCGTCGGCGGAAACTGTTACCAACGTGGACACCGAGGTTAACGACTGGAGAAACATAATATTTTTGCCGTTCAACAAGTACTGGCAACCCATTCTCGCTCTTACAACGCTATTGAGTTTCCTGATCAGTTTGAACAGTTTATTCTTCCATTGGAAATTGCAGATAGATATCTGGTCGTATTACGTGTTTGAATGGATGTTTTTCGTCAACACGATCTGCCTCATCATGCACAGGTAATATTTGACAATGATGTAATTTCGGGAAATTTATGTTTATTTAATCGCAGGCGATTTGTCCATCATCGAAAAAAAAGGTATCACAAACCAGTGTCTGTATTTTTAATAGCGATCAGCGTGTTAACGTTGATCCCGCTGTACGAGATCTATTATTTTCTCAACGCGTACACATGGGATTATCACGTACCGACAGATTACACAAAATTGAAATGCAGTCTCCGACTGATTATCTTTTATCTATTCTTGTCGGGAAAACGAAATGAAGTAAACCAGAGCCACTTGACTGTTATCGTTCTCACCCAAATAGCCCGATTCGTAGCTATCGTGCCGTTTTTTTGTGTCGGGTGGCACAAGTTCGGTTGCTGGAAATGCGAAAGACCCAACTGGACCGAATTTCTCGAGTATTATTCTTTCAATCCAAACCTCACTTCGCACTGGTTCATAATGTCATATTCGATTGGTTTCAACATGTTCAGTCACAATTGGATAGGTGATCTTAAAAAAAAATCAATTTACACCATTAATAATCGGAAGAAATTTCAGGCAATATAGGCGGCAAAACAATGTACGAAAGAATTTTCATCATATGTGCGATATTCATCGGATTTATATATCACATGATGATATTTTTCGGCGAGTTGACGGTCGGATTTCTCGAATCGTACAGACATCAGTACCTCTTTGCCACTCGGCTGAAGAAAATCGTTTATCTTTTGGACGACTGGCACGTAGACAGCGCCGTCAAAAAGAAGACCATAGATTATTACGAAGTGTTTTGGGACAGACGCGTGGGTATGAAAGGGATGCCAGATTTTATAAATCGACTGCCACTTTCGATGCGCAAAGAAATCCAGGTGGACATTTTTTGGGAGTCACTGCGACATTCGCATCTCTTCGTTGGGACCGATATGGCCTTTAAAAGGTCCGTGAGCACAATTATGCGAAATGAATTTCTCCTACCCGGCGATTATCTCTTTCACAATGGCGAATTTAAAACGAAGATGGTTTACATAGTTTCTGGAGTTTTGCAAGTAATTTACTTTCACATTTTTTTTATTTATTTTATTATTATGTCATTGAAATTTAAGACAAAAAAATCAATTCAAAGAAGTTACCGCGAAAGCGGTTGTCCGATCACGTGAGCTTCAAAAGATTTCAATTTTCAAAAACATTTTTCGCTTTATGTTTGTAGATCTTGTCAGACGAAGATAACGAATCTCCAGTGATTTCTTTTTCGAGCGGATCAGTTCTCGGAGAAATAACGTGCCTCTTCACCACCAAATGCAAAGCGAACGTGAAATGCGCCACCTATTGTGAACTGCAGACAATCGAACTAGTCAAGTTGTGCAACATCTTGAAGGAAAATCGCACCGTGAGCAACTACCTCTTTAACACGCTGGTGCGTAGGATCGACGATGCGAAATCCATGAATGATCGTCACGTGACATACAAGGATATGCTGGACAAAGTTAACGTGTTCGACACGCCCGTTAAACAACTTAAACGACAATGGAGGAACTTACTTAATCTCCACCTGTCGACCAAGAAGCAATATGACGAACGAGCCTGGAGCAAACTTGACAAATCCTTCTGCTCGCGGTACATGGATCTGATGGTGTTGAGCGACGATCTTGAATTGAAGGTGGAGGCAATCTGTCTCACTTCCGATTGTCCGTTTGTCATGGATCCGACTACGGGCTTTAGGCGCTTTTGCGATTACATCGTTTTAATCAGCGTCATCTTGCAAGTCAGCATCCTACCATACTTTATATTTTTGGAGAATGATATACCAAATATACATTCGTTGAGGAATGTTCTTTTGATATTGGATTTGTTATACTACTTCGATATATATCTCCAACTCGTAACCGCCATAAAAATCGAAGGTAAACTCATTACAAACGTCGGAGAAATAATATTATGTCGCATCAAACAGTGTTGCTTTCTTATCGATGTAATTTCCAGCCTCCCTTATAGAGAAACGTTGCTGTTTTTCGAATTAAAGGAATTCGTTTTATGGGGAAAATTACCCCGCGTACTAAAAGTGTATAAAATCTTCATACTGATAACGGAAAAAGAGAAAAATCTTTGGGTCGGCGCCCTTTATATAAGATTGCTAAAATATTGTCTGTTGACTTTCGTATTTATTTATTTCATAGGGTGCGGTCTGTACGGATTAAGTTGCTTCAAATCGTGGTGCAAGGAGGACAGCTGGTTTAAGGGACAAAACTACTTGAATGATGGATCTCAAAGTTACAAATTCATAACCACTATCTTCTTCGCTTTATCGCTGTTCCTCGATTTGGATTGCACCGATAGTTATGCAAAGAGCATGTCCGATGTCGTCTATTCCACGCTGGTCTGTGTGATTGGATATTTTGTGTACACCTTTACACTGGCCGAGTTGACGGCTTCTTCGATCTTGCGCATTAAGAAATTGTACGCCCATCACGACGAAACCATGGTAATGAAGCGAATAATGAAAAGAAGATTAGTACCGGACGATTTGTACAATCTGCTTATGAACATTATAGAATTCAACTGGTTGTTCAACGAAGGTGCCGAAATTCAAGGCAAATATGGAATTTTGAACGATGCTTCGGAAAAAATACGCAACGAAATAATAAACGAACGGATCGTAACCTGCATGAAATTGGTACCATTTTTCGCTCAGTTCAATGAGGAGTTGATGAATTGTTTGTCTATGCATATGGAAGTGACCATTTTACCGGCGGGTACGCACATCTTGAACATCAGCTATACCCCGTTGACGGTTTACATAATTTTGCGTGGTTATTGTTGTATGAACTCGACCCTGCCGGGCGACAAAGAAAGACAAAGCGTTTTAATTTTAAAACGTGGCGATATGCTTGCTCCTCTCGAGGTGTTGCACAGACTGAAGATGTTCGGTTCGATCGAGTCGATTTCGGCCGTCGAAATCATGAGAATTCCGTATCACACGTTCAACGACATCTTGCGCAGTCACCGGTCCGAATACATGTACATCGAAAATGCCCTCAAAGAGCATATGTCGCAATACGAAAATATTTTGATGAGGATGGGATGTCGTCTGCCGCCTATGGCTTCGGTGATGCCTTCACTGGGAAAAGTAAACTCCTTCACGTACAATATATACGACAACGAAAAAATAACTGTCAAGAAGGAATACAACATAAAGGATAAAAAGGAAAGTGAGTTTTTTTTACTTTACATTGTTTTATTCCCTTATTTTGTATATGTGCCGCCTTTTGCAAATGTTGCACCAAGCTATTGCCGCTCAATAGTTTGTGTGAAAAGGACATGTATAAGTACGTCATTAATTACGTCATAAATGAACTTATTTTTTCCAATGAAATTTATACATATTTTTTAGATATTTATTAAATCAAAATAAAAACATTTAAAATTGTTATTAAATAGTTTCGTGCAATTGAAACAAAAATTTCGTTAACTAGTTTCAAAAGGCGACACAGACAACCGTTCAGAATCGCTCTGTAAACTACTCGTTGCCATAAAAGAATAGAACTACGTCATTAATTTAAAAGTTTAGCAGAGAAAAATGTATATAAATATTGATAGCGTAAGAAAGAAATAAATCTGAAATCATACATGGCAGGTTGATTAAAAAATCACTATGTCTATTTCGTTCATATAGTTGCAAGTGTTGGACAAAGATAGAGCTACGTGTTGCATCGGTGTCGCTATGCATCAACAGGTATTCTGTCATTCATTCAATTTCCGTTAATTTACATTGAAATCGAAGTGTTAGTTCAATTGTCAAAGATTTTGCTTAATTTTCTTAATGCCTATCAACTATAACTGCATATTCCAATAATCTCGTAGGCAATAATTTTTTGGCTAATAATAAATCAAAAACCTGTCCTTTATGTTTCTTTGATTTTGTAATCTAAACAATAAATAGATATTATGACATAACCTTAAAAGATGACAGATCTCATTAGATATACCTATGTATAAGTCGTTAACTGACTTCTGCAGTGCCGCTTTAATTTAAACGATAAAAACTAATGACGTGGGGATATTTTTCCGTCATCCGTCATCACTTAACGTTTAAGTAAAGCTTAAAACTATATTTTCCATTACTATGTCAATGATTTCTATGGAGAATTATCCACATTATGACGTGGACCAATGATATATTAAAATCACATGCACCAATCAGAACAATCTTATAGTGAAAAGATTCATGGTGCTTTTCTTGCCGCTACGTCATAGTTTTGTCATGACAACTTTAAAAATACATTAAATGTCATTTTGACAAATTTCAGTGTTATAATTCATTCGGATAATTTTCCAACCAAAGAGTATTCGTGCTCAACTTTTGTCTGGCAAGATTTTGATTTTTTTATTCGCAATGATTGCTAAAGGCAATTAAACTCGACCAATTTCTTTGGTTCTTTTCGTTGAATTGGTCTCGTTTAATTGCCAAGCAACCATTGCTCATACAAAATAAAAATCTTTCCGGCAAAAGTCGAGCACTCATGCTCTTACGTATGATATTAAACTCAGTTTAAAAATAAATTGAGGTTGGTGCAACCGGCCATTAATGGCAGACAACCAAACTGCAGACAACTTCACACTTCACTGCTATACTGTATAATGACGTCACACTAAAGAAAAAACGTTTCGAAATACATGACAATTTTTAAAATATCATGTTTTTGACTATTAATTGATAAATTATTACTTAAATTTTTATTAAAATTTTGTGCTTATAATGGTTTTATAACATATACAGGAGTATTCTATGTAAAATTTAACTTTTTATCAATTAAAATATACAGGATGTCTCATAAAAAAAATGTGTTAGTTCGAAAATGCGACTCGCAATTGTTTTTTTGAGTATGCCATTGTAATCAGCAGAAAAAACTACACATTTTTCATATATTGACTCTACTAACGAAGTTATCCCATGTGCGGTGAACTGTATTAATATCGTCGGAGCTCTTTTGTTTTTCATTTCTGGGTTATAGTAATATAAGAAGATTGTGTGCAAAATTTCATTTTCTACCGACTGCTACATAAATATATAGGGTCCATTTAAAAAAATGTTGTTTTTTTTTAATATCTCGAAAACGCGAAGTTCAATTGTTTTTAAAATTTATCATCGTAATCGGAAGAGAAAACGCTACTACTTTGGTAATTTAACCAACATCGTATCTTTAGTAGTATCAAAGTTGGCAATAGTGCTGAGTTCAATTTGAACACCCTGTATAAAGAGATTGAAGGTGATGTCGCCCAAATTTTTCCTAAGTTGATCAAAATTAATTTTTTTTCCCGAAATTGACGTGTACGATAGAACCGTAGCTATAAACTTGTATTTAATTCCTATTTTTTTAATTTAAAAAAGTTTTTTTTATTAAAATATCAAGTAGAACAATAGTAAATAAATTCTTGTGTGTAGTTAAAAGTGGATATTATAGAGGGGGAAGCACCACCGACGCCACGGAGTTTCATGGCGAAACGGCATATATTCTCCAAATTCTGTTGCATGCGGATTATGTAAGTCAATAAGGACTACATTTATTTTAAAAGTATTTTCAAATATACAAGCCGCTCAAAAAATAGAGTGGCATATCAAAGTTTTTTCTTAGGGAACATCCTGAATTTCATTTTTGGATTGTACTTTAAAAATAAGCCAGACTTTCATAAGGGTTCCCTATACCTAAATACTAAGTGTTCTGATTTATTTCGATTTTTCTTAAAATATAAGGTTTTAGAAAAAAAATATCCCCAAACGAAATTAATTATGACAAATTTGCTTTTAGGCATAGATAACAGAACAGTCCCTTAATTTATTTAGTAATTTACTACTAAACTTTTTCTGCAGGGTGTCCAGAAGTTTCAGTACCATTATCAGCAAATTCAAACTGTAATATTGGGCTTATTTTAAATCGCACTTGTATTTTACAAGTTTGTCGTGTAGCAAATTGTCTTTCAAACTGTATCAGGGTTCCCTATCTTTAAGTTTTGAAGTTATTTAGTTGTTTTTGGAATTTAACTTTTTATTTCCCACCAATAAATTCTGGTTTCACGCATTTTGCAAACATTGAGTTTTATGCACTATGCTACATTATAATTAATGTAATCAGTGTTTATGGCACAATGACTAAAATACACAGAGAACATTTCAGATCGAAACCGTTGTAATTTATTTGAAACATTTGTTATGGAAGTCTGGCTTATTTTTAAGGTACAGCCCATAAGAAAAAAATATAACTTTGTTATGCCTCTCTTTTTTGGAGCGGCCTGTATATTTGAAAATATTGACTTACATAATTCGACTACGACAGAAGTTGAAGAATATATGCCATAAAACTTCGTGGTGTCAGTGGTGACTCATCCTGTATAACGAACTGTACTAAGCGACACACAAAAAATTTCTATGAAGTGGTACGTTCAATAAATTTGGATCTCTCTGTATATGTTATAGTTATGCTCGAAATCCTTTTTTTAGAAAAATGTTATCTACCCTATTGTGTTGTGCATGTCATTTTAATTATTTTCATCGTATGACTTGTTTGATTTTTTTTTAAATTGTTTGATTTGAATTAAAATTAAAATTTTGTGTTTACAGCACGAAAAGCACTTGCATATTTTTTCTTGTTAAGATGGACAATCGATCCGAAAAGCAAGTTCTACATATCTTGGGAAATATTCCGAATAACGCTTTCCATCGTTGATATTATAGTGTGTCTGTTCATGACCACCATGCTTATAAGTTACCAAACAATAATAGATAGAATCGTACTCACGTTAAGAATGATTTATGTTGTCGACATATACATCCGCATGCACTGTCGATATTATAACGAGGAAGGCATCATCGTCACGGATCAGTGGTGTACGGCTAAACATTACTTGAAGACCTCATTCGTGCTCGACTTCATTCCGACTGTCCCGAGCACGACGCTGAAAATTCCCCAATTGTTCGGAAAGTATCACAAATTCAAAATGAAAGTTTGTATGCGATTAATCGTAAAGTGCATTCAACTACACAGATTTCACAGCGCCATGACGTACATACAGGACAATATGCATTGGACGCGTGGCTCTTATGTAATGATGCTGAAATTTGCTGTGCTCATTCTCATGGTGTTCGGCATATTGGCTAATTTCTTGTTGTTATTTACTTGCGAGCTCTCCGATGATAAGATCAACTGTACTGGTACTAACAATTGGCTGACGGCGACCATCTTCAGGAATAAGACCGAAGATTATATGCTGTTCATACAAGTGTTTTATATGAACGTCGCAATTTTCACAAACAGCTTGTCGGGGACGTTCGGCGTAACCCAAAAAAGAGAAACTGAATTTTTGCTGTGTTCAGTGGTATTTCTGTATCTAATGCGTTGTTTAATATTGGCCAAGTTTACCAGCTGCGCCGTAAGTTCTTGCATCGTTGCGATTCGTAGCAATAAATGATGTTTCAGGTCGGAGGTAACGTCAATCTTTCCACGTACCAAGCTCGAGTTACACAATTTCTGAAGTACGCCAGTCAGGTAAACCTCGACGAGGATTTGGTTAAGGAAACAGTCCAACATTACGAATACGTGTGGAAAGAAACGCAAGGCACGAGCATAACTAAAATATGCGACAAATTCAATCAGTATTTGCGAACTAAGTTTGTGTGCTTTCTTTACGAACCGACAGTTCGTATGACGCAACTCTTCAACGCCGGTTCGCCGGCTCTACTCCAGTCGCTCACGTCCGTTTTAATAGAGGTATACTTCAAAAAAGATGCGAACATCATACGATGTAACGACGTCCAAAGCAAGCTGTTTATCGTATATAAAGGTAAAGTCGAAATTTCCGTCGCAAACATAGTGCTGACCGTATTGGAAACCGGCGGCATATTCGGTTGTTTCTCCAAAACTGGTATAGTACGACAAACGATAACAGCTACGGCAGAGCGACACACCGTACTTCTTTCGATGGAGAGTCGCGAATTGCATAAGATTATGGCCGAATGGCAGGGGGAAGCGACACACAAGATAATACGTGACGTAAAGTAAGTTAAGTGGGATTACTGGTCTAATCAGTAGGCTAGTAATCTCAAGGTCTAGGGTTCAAGACTTAGTGGGAGACATAGTTAAGTTCTTCGAACTTGAGACAAATCGTGAGAAGGAATCAAGGAAAAAAAGTTGAAGAAATCAATTGTGTTTCCCTTTATGTAATGAAGTTCTAATTTCAACTTTCAGGTTATTGAAATTAGAATATATGGAGTCCATCGGAATATCCAAAAGCGCGCATATTGGATTACATTTTTCCAAGACTTACATTAAAGGTTTCATGTTGTACTATTACCTGTACATAAAGAAATTAAACTCGCTGGTAAATCAAGAGAGCTTGGCGTTTTGGTTTTGGGAGTACATAATCAATGTTCACGTCGCCGTCCTTTCGAGCATCTTCATCTTGATCAACTTGTCCGTAGACATAAAACACCCATCTAGCCAAGAAATGAGCATTATTATTTACATGCTCGATTTGTTGTTTCTAACGAAGATTTTCCTCGGTTTCAGTCTAGAGTACATCGATCCGAATACGGGTATCAAAGAAAGCGATCCGGAGAAGATCTATGTTAGATATTTGAAATCCTTTTTCTGGTTCGATCTCGTGACTTGCATGCCGTTTGAACTAATTGGTAAATTTTGGTTGGTCAAATACACTAAATTTGCAACGTTAAACCGCGCATTTCGCTATTATTACATGAGCTACTATTACAGCCAATGTAGTTACAAACTAACGATTAGCAAGCATTTACGTTTGACGTTCTTGATATACAGGACGCTGTTCCAACTCCAGCTGATGACTAATGCCTGGTAAGTGTGTTAACTTAACTGTAAAATTGAAATAATTTTGTACTTTCTTTGAGGGTTCTTCTTGCATGTCTAAATAATGATTGTCCATACGTCGTGAACAAGCTCGGACGTCCGTCTCAATTTAAAAAAGCAACTACTGCGACAGAATCTTTAATTTTTGCCTACGCCTACATCATGAATTGTTTCACGTCAACTGGCTTAAGAGCTATAACTCCTACGACCATTGAGGAATTGGCCGGATCTTCGGTCATATTACTCTACGAACAGTTTGTGATTACGACTTTGGCGAGCGGTTTTATCAGCATGATCATTATAGAGACCAACACTATCAGCAATTTTCGATATAACATATTCAAATTGAAGCTTTACTTAAAGGGGCGTCACCTATCCTCGCCAATCTTTAACAAAGTATGGGAATACCTATTGCAAATGTGGAAAATACAAAGAGGCGAATGGTCGCCTTATTTAATAAACAAAGCTCCCCCGTATATAAAACAAGACATAAAGAAATTTCTTTACATGACCCATCTGGAAAATCATTTTTTGTTTGCAAAAACGCATAAGGATTTCCTACGACAGTTGGTCGTTCATTTCGAAAGGTGTGTTTACTTGCCCGGCGATTACATCGTGGAGCAAGGTGATATGGACAATGTGATGTATTTTATACATCTCGGCGAGGTCGGCGCATTTGACAGGAGCGGTAGCAACGAAACGGAATGTTTCATGTTGAGTTCGCATATGAGCTTCGGTGAACCGCAAGGATTGTATCAGATACCTTATGATTTATCATACAAGGCTCTCACGACCGTCGTTATATTAGCGTTGAAGAAGAGCAATTGGGATTATCTCTTGAAGTGGTTTCCTGCTTCCGAAGAAGAAATGAGAAAGCGAACAAATGAATATGGTTTGCTGATGGGAACGTCATACGCGGAAGGTTGATTTTACAAACTTATTTTATTTTCTTGTAATAAAGTTCATACAAAAATATAAAATACTAGCTGACCCGACAGTCGTCGTCCTGTCATTTTATACAACAATAGATGTAGGTAGAAGATAGATAGATAGATAGATACATTTCCGACTTTTCCCGTGGATTTTTCAAAAATTTTCTTTCATACAAACCCAAACCAACCCAACCCAACCGACAGTCGTTGTCCTATCATTTTATACAAT
>JAFFZR010028234.1:0-13713 GCA_018397195.1 Lethrus apterus | reverse complement strand
ATTTAGGTAGTTCTCTTTAAAAATTAATAATGTTTTTATTAACGACGATTTTGTAACGATTCGTTGGCATAATGGTAACAATGCTTCAAGTTAAACAGTCAATAGCAAATATCCTCGTTATATTATACAGGATGTTTCAAAATTGATAATGAATTGCGGCATCTTTAAAAGGCTAAAACTCGTTTTTTTCAAATGGAACACCCTGTATATTTTTATGCCATTTGATCAAGTTTTAAGTTGTTTTTCGATCGCGTATAACATTCCCTATAGCTAAAGTTAATTCTTTTGGAGTTATAGGTAACTCAGTATCATAAAACCTGTGTTAGACAAAATAAGATATTTGATAGTAATACCATTGACGTAATACCTTTGAAGTAAATTTATTTAGGAATAGTAAGTATCTGGATATGATGTATTACCTGTAGTTTATACTAAAATTCTAAAGTGATTGTTAACCAGAATATACCGGGCGAGCCAATTATCTGGGATCGGTCTATTACGCCCTACCTATTCACTTGATTAAAAAATGTTACAAGTAAAAGTTGTTTGGAGTCAAGTACACTACACCATAAGTTATTCTAAAACATACAGGGTGTTTAGTTTTTCCTGCACGTTATACAACTTTGTTATTTTAAACGGAACAACCTGTATATTGTCACATTTTCAGATTCCTCGTTACAAAATAGGGAAAGTTCATACTACAGACTCCATACTAAAATTGAGTGGTTTTCGAGATATTCCACTTTTAGGAAAAAACAATTAATTTGAACTTAGGTAGAACTCTTTGAAAATTAATAACGTTTTTATTAACGATTATTTCGTATCGGTTCTTTGGCATGATACTAACAATGCTTCAAGTTAAACGGACAATACCAAATATCCTCGTTATATTATACAGGCTGTTTTCAAATTGAAAATATTTTGTCTGTTTTAGGATACTGAATTACCTATAACTCAAAAAGAATTAATTTTATCTATAGGGAATGTTATACGCGATCGAAAAAGAACTTAAAACTTGATCAAATGGCATAAAAATATACAGTGTTCCATTTGGAAAAAAAAAACGAGTTTTACCCTTTTAAAGATGTTACAATTCATTATCAATTTTGAAACACTCTGTATAATATAACGAGGATATTTGGTATTGACTATTTAACTTGAAGCATTGTTACCATTATACGTACGAATCGTTACAAAATCGTCGTTAATAAAAACATTATTAATTTTTAAAGAGAACTACCTAAATTAATTTTTTTTTTTACCTAAAAGTGGAATATCTCGAAAACCGCTCAATTTTAGTATGGGGTCTGCAGTATAAACTTTCCCTATTTTGTCCGGGGAATCTGAAAATGCGACGATATACAGGTGTTCCATTTAAAATAACAAAGTTGTATAACGTACAGGTAAAACTAAACACCCTGTATATTTCAGAATAATTTTATGGTGTAGAGTTCTTGACTCCAAACAACTTTTACTTGAAACATTTTTTAATAAAATGAATAGGTAAGACGTAATAGACCGACCCCAGATAGTTGGCACACCCGGTATATACTAACGAAAGAAGCTCCAAAGATATAACATACACAATCAAAAATAATATGAAATACGTAGAAATTTTATACAATAATTCGTACGAAGGAAGAATAACCGATCATAAACTCGTCTACAAAAAACAAAAAATCCCTTAACACAATAAGTTATTACCTTTGAAGATGCTATTCACCAGATCACCAGTGAAGAGCATAGCTACAGACGCTAATTTAACACTGTTCCCTCCTTGGGTTTTCTACTGAGGATGTCAACTTAGTTGCCGAAATACGTATTTAGAATTTTTCTAAATTTTATTGTGCAATGTTTTTTTTTTGTTTTCTGTATATTTCGATTTACAAACTCGTGATTGGATTTCAGTCATACATTTGCTTCTAACTTGGATGCTGTTGTTTCTGACTTTGAACCTCACCAGCGCGGGTCCTATTAAGGCATGTCAACATGCATTATGGATTCAACGGGGTTTGCATGACTTCCTATCTCTTACATTATATTGTCAAAAGTTGAAATATTTTGAAATTACTGTTATTTTAAAAAAATAAATCCTTCTACGTTAAAATTTGCGTTGCACACTCGCAAGAACAGTGTTACATCTGATGTTGCTATATATTAGGACCTATTCTCTTCTCAGTCTATGCGTTTTACGACGGTCATAAGAAATTATTTGATACGTGCCGCTTGAAATAGTTGCGTTAAATTTTCATAGAACAACATTTTTTATAGCCTAACTAGAAAACTAGAAAATGTATCTTGGTTTATCGATTATTTAAAACGCAAGTTTTCCATAACTAAGAGTAATTCTGTTGTTATGATACATGAAAGATTTTAAGTTCACGATAACGAATTCTTACAGAAAACCGAAATTAATAAAATAAAATTGAAATAATAAAATAATTCCTTTAACTTTAATTATCAAAGTCAATGTGTAAATAATTTTATTTTATCGTAACTGCAATTACCATGAACTCACATCTTTACATCCGAGTTAATTACAATAAAATTATGTGAAAATAACTTTGAAATAACATTTGCAACGAGTATGACGATCAAAATATCGAATTTACAATTGCATTACATGGCGATTATCGTACTAAAATAAAAGCTTAAAACGTATTTATCGATACTTTAAAAGTCACAAATATACACAACATATGCCATAAATAAAGCGAAAATATATATACATCCTAATAAGAAACAAAAATTATAGATGCATCATAATCAGACATTAAATTATGTACTCAGCGATAATCGTTTAGATTAATCGCAGTAAATATTCTTCTCATCTGGAAACATTCGTTCGATACAGACAATAATTCACAAGTCAATAAAAAAGATGCATCTTACGATAGTTAGTGTTTTCATTTGTGAGCTGTTAAACAACAAAACCGCAAGTATTTTTCCGACTACCTATTTCGTAATTAGACGATCGTTTTGCATACACAAACAAAGCTCACAGACACTTGTTTTTTCGGAATATCTACAAAACACTTCAAATTCGATTAATTAACAAGCTATTTAAAACCATGTTCAAGGTCTATGTCTACATATAAATTACATCATCATCAAAAATATTAAGTTTATCGACCGACTTGATCAAAGTACAAAATAAAAGGCAAATTATTGTACACAAAATGTAAATAATATAAAATATAGGTAATATGTTCTAGATTTGCTTCAAAGTTAAAGGTTTTATGTTTATGAGGTTATATTTTTGGCGGGTGCTATAAGTACGTTCAACATGTTAAATTTACTAGTATTTAATAGTGAAATTTAAAATCTCATACATATAAACACCAGGAAAAGCCTATTATTTGCTTTAAAATAATTTTCGATATGGTAAGTTACACAATGTTCTGAATACCTTTTTTGTAACACAAAACCCTATGGCACTCGACGAAAATCCCATATCACATATTGAATAAATGAAACAAACTTAATATCTCAATGTGACATGATTTCATCCAATTCCTTATTAATGCCACCAAAAGGATAATATTATTATATTATATCATATGCGTAGGAAACTAGGCAACAAATGTTAGGTAAGAGAAGAGGAGAGATAAAAATATTAAACAACGCTGGCCCCAAGACAGATCCTCCTGGTAAATCAATGTTTTTGAATTTGAAGTTGTGTTATTTAAAATAACTTATGTACGTTGACACAGTATTATTTAAGCAAATTGTAGCCCCCCCCCCCTTATATCATAATTATATAGCTCGTGTAATAGTATCTTGTGATTCACGCAATAAACGCCTTTGGAGAGATCTATAAAAACGCCACTGTATATTCTTGATACTCTATATTCACGTCATCAGTACTTTTCCCTCTAGTAAATTTTTTTATAAAAATTTAACATTTACATTAACAGTTTTAATTTATCTTTTAACATCGTATACTACATTTTCGAATATTTTTGAAATCTTTGAAAGAATGTATATCCTTCCTGAAACAGGAAGGAGCGTCATTATTCATTATATACGACATCTTTCTCAGTTTCATCCAAGCCGCATACAATGGGTAAATAACAAGAAGCACAATGTTAAAAAATTTTCAAAAATTAACAATTATCGACATAAATTTCTACAATTCAAGTATTTTATCCTGAAAGTATGCCAAAAGCAATGTATTGTCTTCTATAAAAAAAAATCTGAATATTGTTGTAAAGTAAATAGGCTGCCATCATCTCGAATTTCAACAACTATTTGTTGTCGTTACGAAAGGTCAACGAAGCCATAAAATTTAACCATATCTTGTTTCCCTATAATTTTAGAAAATGATAATATGGAAATACGATTAATTTATACTTAAATTATATTACTCGAGTAGATTCCACTTATTTTATTCTAAAGCTCTTTTCACAAGGTGAATAATTCTACACCGTGTAATCATATATACAGTCTGTTCTACAAAACGGGCCCAAGACTATAGCGACTTCAATTGTAATTTAATCACCAGCAAACCATATATATTATTAAATGGGACAGTCTTGGCTACAACTTCATGTAGTTGTTGTAACGTCACAGACAATTTTTTTAAATTGCTCGGTATATTTTTTTAGTGTATTCTTGTACAGCATTTTAAATACTTTTCACCGGTTTAAACTTTTAGTAGGGTTATACTATGAAATTTTTGCAAAAAAATGAAAAAAAAAAAAACTGGTTTGAGCTAGTAGGCTGTTAAATCCGAAATTCTGTAGCAAAAACAATTGGTGATAATAATTAAGCAAGCGAAAAACAACCGAGTCGCTTATTTGACGTTTCAAAGTGCCGAAAGAAGTTCGTTTTGTCTACTGTTAGCCATCCCAAAATCGAAAATACAATTAATGAACTAGTAGATATGTTAAAAGTTTATTGTGAGTGTCACAAAAATGGAGTTCAAGCACAGAGGCTTTATGTTGATTGTTTTCCCGACATAATTGCTCCAAACCGTCGTAAGTTCGGAAAATTGGAGCAACGCTTATGAAGAATTAGATCTTTAATAAAAGTGAAAGGAAATTGTGGTTTTCGAAACCAAAATTTAGAACTGAACTAAAAAAATTGCTCAAACTGTTGTTTGTGCCAGCGAATTTCGGATTTAACAGCCTACTAGCTCAAACCAGTTTTATTGCATTTTTAGCCAAAGTTTCATGGTATGACCCTACTAAAAGTTTATACCGGTGAAAAGTACTTAAAATGCTCTACAAGGAAACACAAAAAAATTATACCGAGCAATTTAAAAAAAATTGTCGGTGACGTCACAACAACTAAATGAAGGTGTCAAAAAAGATTTTTTTTTCGCCAAGTTGTAGCTAAGACTGTCCCATTTAATAATACATATATATGGTTTGTTGGTGATTAAATCACAATTGAAACCGCTATAGTCTTGGGCCCGTTTTGTAGAACAGACTGTATATATAATTTTATACAAAATAGAAGTTATAAAATAGAATTCATAGATTTCGATCAGACCAAGATTCTGCGAGAACAGAAAAACTTATGTCAGCACTAAAAGAACTAGGGATAAACAGCAAGTTAAAACTAATAAAAATGACATAGTAGTTGAAGTTAAAACACAGAAAGGAATTACAGAAGAGTTTGAGGTGAATAGAGGCGTCCGAGAGGGCGACCTCCTCTCGGCGATCCCATTCAAGCTGGCCTTAGAATATGTTAACGTTAAAAACAGGAGGGAGCCAAATTATATCCTATGCAGATGATATATCTATAGTCAGCATAACAAAAAGAAGAGACATAATGAAAAAGATGATAAACGAATTGATAACACAAGCAACGGAAATAGGCCTAAAAATAAATGAATTTAAAACTAAATTGATGAGATTTGCCAGAAATTTGAAAATAAAAAAATTAAAACAGGAAAAGACACTTTCGACGAGGTCGATAAATTTAAATACTTTAACAAATGATGGAAGAAGTCATACGAAAATTAAAGAGAAAATACATGCAATGAATGGAGCGTATTGGCAAACAATAAACTAATCAAAAGTAAATTACTTACAAAAAAAACAAAAATTAAAATATGAGACGAGGAATTCATTATGCTGTTTGCAGCAGAAACAATGTTACTAACGCAAAGAGAAGATGAAGAAATAAAAATGAAAATGACTATAGAACAAGGATGAGCAATGAATTATTAAAGAAACAGATGGTGGCGATAAAGTGACCAAAATTACGAAGCAAAGAATTAAATGGTTGGGACATGTATGGCGTGCAGATCCTCGAACCACAACATATACAATTTTAAAATGGGAACAGCAAGAAAATACGAGGTATTTATTCAGTGCTATTTCCTTCATAAATATATTAATAAAATAATTTATTTAATATCTTCTTAAGTGAATATTAATAAAACATCCACATAAGCTTATTTAGTAAATTATAATTTATTAAATAATACGAGTTACCACATCAAGTTCCTTTAGGTCTAATTTAATACAAAATTATTATTATTGTTAAGTTATAAATAAATTAAAATGTAAATAACGGCATCCAGCGGCCGTTCTTTACATTTTATGACAAAATTTTTGTTGACCTCCAGGCTCATTAAATTGACGGTACACTGCACTTTAAGAATTCCTTTTTAACTGATTTATCGAATAATTTAAGCGCCTTATTTAATGAGTCTGAATTTTGTCAACGCTGTTTATTCCATAACATAATGAAAAAAAATTTCATTACACGCACAGTCTAGTTGACTAAATCAACAATAATTATTATTATTTATTATAACTATTAATTCAATAAAAGTTCAGTTTAAAAGTGGAATATCGTTAATGCTTCAACCAGAACAGGTTAATTAAGGCCGCTAGGGCACGATACATCATCACTTGTGGTTACTCGAGGTTACTTCCTACTTCCCCCAAATCGTCGAACTTCCAAAACGCGCTTCGACCCACCGAATGCGTGGAACACTTTCTAAATTGACATACTACATTTACACGCGTTGATTGAACAGACTGATAACGGAGCTTCTGTACAGAGTAGTATCTCAAAATTGTTTCGATATTTTCACTGAAAATTGATTATTCTTACATAAAATTTAACAAAAATAAATAAAACCTAATGGTTGGCAATGAAATTTGCACACATCCGGTCATTTGACTACAGGTGCTGCTGTGTTACTATTCAAGGTTATTATAACCCACGTGAAGGTTAATATTAGGTAGGTTTTTGCGATGGTACCTAACCATTAAAAATATTTTCTTAGTAAACTTTAATTTCGTTAAAGGCTCGATTGATTATACAGGCCTAATTTACTAGCTGCTCGCCGGCGAGTAATATATCTAGTAGCTAGAAAAACGGCTCGGTATTCTACTTTTATTTGCAGCGATAAAGTACATGATTATTGATTATTGAGAATTTGATAGCAACAAGTAATTTCACCCGCTAGTAGCGAGTAAACTCGCTTTGTGTAATCGACGCTTAAGCAAGGAAAAATATAGAACTATAAAAAAATCCACTAAATTGCATTCATTCAGTTTGCAAAAATTCCGCCACCAGAATTAAAAAATTTATCACCATTGAACATCTGAAATATCTTAACGCCAATTTCGAAATTGGTTACGAAAGTTACGATCCGATATAAATATTTAAAACCCGCTTGTCATCATTGAAGAATTCCGCAAATAAATCAATTATTTCAAAATTTCCCGCTGTGAAAGGGAAATGAGAAAATAATTAAACATAAAATATCAGTAAGTCTATTTAACGTATAAAACATTACGTTTGTAATTGTGTTTAAATATATATTATCTTGGCAGAATAGACAATTTCTAAGAACATACAACAAAACGTGCTGGACTATTCATCAGTCATGGGGCTTTATAACAAGTCTCTCGATTGTACGACTCTGCATACAGACCTTATAATGAATATTAACGAAATGGTATAATATTTACACAAAAATAAAAAATGTACATTGATTTAACATTTTTTTACAAAGAATTTTAAGTAAAATTGCACGAAGTAAGAAATACCACACCAAACCTGTCCTCAACGATTAGTCGTCTTATTAACAATGTCATAAGACGTCCAGAATGAGATAACGGTTTAACCAATCTTCTTTTATATTCATGTTCAACTTCAATTCGTCCTTGAGCGCTTACCAGACCGAGAAATTCGACCTCAACTATAAGCCATCTCCAATCTTTGCAATCACAAATTCTTCACAACTGGTCGTAATCCAGTAAACTAATCACACAATCTATGTATACATAAATTGACGGATTATATAATCATGTATTAGGTGGCAATCACGAACCTTCATAAATCTTTTTGTGTGAAATATAAAGGGATTCCTCTAACCAGATAAAGATTCAACAAAAATACAAATTTCATTGTAATACAACAACACGCAGATAAAAATACGCACACGTAACGTAACATTTTTAAAATATCTAATTAATAGCCTGGGATCAATACGGCATACTAATGAACGAAATTTTTAACTAATTTGTTTCAACTGAATCAAATTAGAATATAAATTTACATTGTACGTACACAAAGAGTTTTTCTGCGTAACTGCAGGAAACATTTTAATTTTATTATGTAGTATAGGCGTGTAATCCAACGCGCTAATTTCAAAAAGTAATTCATAATAATTAAATTTGCGAATCAACATAGTTTCTGTGTAACTATTGACAAAAACAACTCTATATTTGTAGACGGAAAATGAAGAACAGAAAATTATAACGTCAAAATGGTATACAAAGCAAAAAGAAAAATGAGAAAATATAACTAATAGAAAATGATGATAAAACACCATAACAATGACGAGAAGAAAAAATAATGTAACAAAATAAAAAGGTAGGAAAAGAAATAAAAGAAATTAAATAAAAAATCGATATTGTGAAAGACATAAAAGCCATCATATAATTTTAACAGAAAACTGAAAATTTTTACTTTACTTTCAGATGTTTTGAAACAACTGACTACTACAGGAATTCAAACTTTTTGAAAACAGAAAACTTTTATTTACAGAAGAAATGAATAAAATAACAAAATAAAAAAGTAGGAAAAGAAATTAAATAAAAAATCGATATTATGAAACACACAAAAGAAATCACATAATTTTAACAGAAAACTGGAAATTTGTACCTTATATTCAGATGTTTTGAAACAACTGACATGAAGTGCGCGTAACTTACTGCTGAACTGAAACTTTTTGATAACATTTTTATTTACAGACGAATCATGTTTTAATCGGCAAGTACGATTAGGCACAACAAAATTAACGTACTTGTGACCGTGTGCATCGAAATTATATTAATTTTTCATAAATTAAAAATTATTTCATTTCTTATCACTGGCAATGTCGGATGTTGCTATCATTTAAAATCATATTGGAACTAAATCATAAAACTTCCTCTCCAGATAAAAATAGCATAATATAAATAACAACAAAAACCTAATTTACACAACGGATGAATTTGAAAAACATTGAACGTGATGTTTAATTAGAAATGGTCTTGTCTGTGGTATTTCGCTCAGTTTAAAATATTTAACGGATCGTTCTATATAGTTTTATAGTTGACCCAATTTGAAAAAATTTTAAACTTCAAGATTTTTCAACAAATCACATAAATTTTGACCGAAATGTAACCCAAAATATTGTTATAAATATTACATGTAGTTAATCATTCAATTCGTCTTTCAATAGCTTAAGTATATAAAATGATGTTGAAAATTGATTTGTCTTCTAGACTCTAGTGTGGTAGCTCCAAATTCCTTTAATAAACGTGAATTCACCGAATCTTTTGCACCATAAATATTTGTAAAGAAAATTCGTTTATACCACAAAGTATATTCGATGTAGAGATAAGAGTCATCAAAAATATCAGCACTACGTGCTATATCAAGATCATCAATGAAATGTTTGTTCAAAATATGGATTTTCTATACACAAACATGTTGTTCCAAAATTTCCAAGATGTAAATCACTTTAAACCTCATTTTCGATTATTTTAATATTTTTATTTATAGCAGAATTAACACTACGACTTTAATTGTTTGTGACTTAATTATATCTATATTGTATGTTTACAAGCATAATTGTTTGGCACTAACGTTAAATTTCTTTGGCATCAATTTGACAATCTCTAATGCGTCTTCATTTTCTATATATGAAACTTAATCCTATTGTTTACTTTTACTATTTACGCGTTTAGCCGGTACATGTTTGCTAATTTCTATTATAAACCTGGTAATATTCTAGATATATATGAATTTTTTCAATAACATTAAAACTTTTAAACCAAACAGTAATTAACTACAAACGAAAAAATGATAAATCAATATAATTTAATACAAAAATCACTTTAAACTGCCTAGTTTTGTAAATAAACAAATATTTCATAAAGAGTATAACCTGATAAAGCGTATTCAGGATGGAGGCTAAGTACGAACGCACGTTGCGGTTTCATGTGATGTAATCAAACTGTCAATTAGATGGGTTTGTGTTTAATTAGACTCGGGATCGTCACGTCTGCGTCGCCCCCATCACGATATCAGTCATTAATTACGACGGCATATTCCAGTCGGAACAAATTCAAAATTCGACGTGCTACTGCTGGTCATGTAGTTCTAAAAATGTTAACATATTTAATGCAATATTAACAGAATAAATTAAAAATGATAATTAACATCGATCGTTTAAGTAACGTGACATTTAAAGCAATAAAATTGAATTACCATGTTTATAATGTAATAAATATGCATACAGATTAAAGAATGATGGTGAAAGGAGACGCGACAATTTTGAGATTGTGGGAAGAAGAAATGAGAGAAATAGTAAAAAGGAAGTGCAACTCGAATAAAAAAAATCTTTAAAAAAGAAACATTAAGAAACTGCAGGTAGAAAAACTGACCCAAACTATTCAAAAGTCGGTATGAAAATGCACTCATGTGCCAGTAACAAACCTAAGGAAAACAGAACTACCTACCTTGATCGAAAAAAAAATATAAGCGGAAATTAAGAAATATATGGCAAAGAATGCAAGCTCCAGCAGGCAAAACAAAGTAAAATCGTACAACACTAAAACTAAAGAAAATCCTTAATAATCATTCAAAACTACCTCTTCAAACTAACTTCCACTGGCTTTCGAAAGCAACTAAAAATATAAAGCAACCAGAAACGACAAATCCTCCAACTCGAACAGTAGGAGATCGATGATCTAAAACCAAGGCTGAAGATTTTACAACCCACTTAAGTATGGTATTTTAGCCATGCACTTCTGAAGTGAGAGAAAACGAAAGAAGTAGCATTAGCGACTTCTTAGCATTACCATACAATTTAGAGATACCTATTAACACAGTATCGTCAAATAAGATCAAAAGTGCCATAAAAGCGAAACTACATCCAAAAAAGGATCTAGGATATGACCTAATCACTGCCAAGGTTTTAGGTGAATTATGCTGTAAAGGAATAAAATACTTCACACAAATATACAAAGCATTATTGAAGTTAAGTCATTTCCCTCTACAATGGAAGGTGGCACAGATATTAATCCCGAAGATATTAATCCCAAAGATATTAATCCAGAAGCCCGGAAAACCGCCGATATACAGTTAAAATATCCTGGCTATTAACGTTATAAATATCGATAACAATATTCTCTCAACACAGTGGAAGAAGTGGAAGAATTTAATTGACACCGATGAGATATTTTTAAAATTTTTATTATAAAAAGAAGAAAAAAATTATCTTTCAAAAATGGGATTAATATACGATCAATTAGTGTTGGAATACAAGCAAACAATTTACTGTATACTAAATATGAGAAGACAGAATTATTACTCATACTAAGACTTACATGGGAGGAAACAATTGCGCATCGCCCCTTTATATCTTGCTTATCGTATTAACAATTTACGGTGGCATTATTACTCGCCACAATAAGAAGATGCCATAAATGAATTAAAGACATATTTGTACGTACATATACACAGTAAACCTGTAAAAGAGATATAAAATAAGGCAAAACCAGAGAGGTCATTCTATGGTTGAACGACGATTATTACAAAAAAAAAAAATATGTCCAAAACTTAATAAAATGCATTAAACTGACAGGAAATGTTCCAAGCAAAATAAAACAAAAATGAATGGACATTTTATTATAATAAAACGCAATCGGAAATGTTTTAAACGAAGATCTCCTCTGAATTATTTCTACATTCGCCCAACCATTAATTCCTGCGACAAAAGAAAGACAATGATTCACCCGCATCGCCCTAAAGCCACTTTAATTTGGATAAATAAAGATTCAATCCACTTACAGTGTAAATATTTTAGTACGTGATTTATGTCGTATTAATTTGTCCAAACTTAATGAAGTTACTTCTTGAAAATAATCTACAGGTTATTTCCTTTTCGAAATTGCCAAAAAAAAAACCTATAATAAAACGATGAATCAAGACATGTATACAACAATATTTTCTAGTTTCAGTTTTATAGGTAATAATTGGAAAACCTACAAATTTTTGAATTGAACTCTGCAATTATCACTTGTAATGTACAATATACAAAGTAACAAGGTAGAATTTTTGGTGTTTAATATTGGCAGTACGATGATAGGTCAAACGGAATGAGTACGTGCAATCCGTTATTAAACTGCAAATTTAGCCTGAGGTGTAGAATTTCACAACTCGCGTGGGTCATCATTACATGCATGTGTAAGGAGTAGATTGGATTTATCGATTATAAACCGAACCAAAATACGTTTATTTTCTATGCAATCAGAGACTAATTATTATGAATTGAATTAAAAAATAAATTACAAGCAACAGTACCGAAAATATAATTTCAAAGAGATATAAATAAATTTAAAAAATTTTTTTTTATATGTTTCACATAACTAACTATACAGCGAGAACAAAAAGTAATGAATATTTAAAATAAAAACGAACTCAACCGGTTTTTTAAAAAACGCTGAAACAGGTCGATTTTTGATTTCAAAAATACACCTTAATATGTGCGATTCATCTTCCGACTTTCATTTGTTTTGTAGTTATGACGTCATCACAAAAAAAAAATAAATGACAACATAGATTTTTTTGTGGAATCCGATAGTGATTTGTCTACCCTTTATGACCATGCAAAAAAATCATAAGGTTGCACTAAAAAAATTCTGAGAAAAATTCATTTATTTATTTTAATTTAATGTTGGGTGAGATTAAAGTATGAAATATTTTTAAAAAAAGCGAACTTAACCGGTTTTTTAAAAAAACGCTGAAACAGGTCGATTTTATTTTTTAAAAATACACATTAATATGTGCGATTCACATTCCAACTTTCATTTGTTTTGTAGTTATGACGTCATCACACAAAAATTTAAATGACGACATACATTTTTTTAGTGGAATCCGATAGTGATTTTTCTACCCTTTATGACCGTGTACAAAAATCATAAGGTTGCATAAAAAATATTCTGAGAAAAATCGAGCTGAACATTATTATTACCATTATTATCATGGTATCTTGATTATTCAATGGTTTTAACCCTTTCGTCCCTGAATATAAAAAATTTGTTTTGAACCAAAATTGAGACATATTTCTGTTAATTAAGTGTCCGATGATAGAATTCTGCTATTAAAATTGAAATTATTTATTTGAGGGGGCCGGGGGAGTATGGTACATATGTATACCAGTAGGGTTTTAGTGTGGTACCTATATTT
>JAFFZR010028233.1:0-13714 GCA_018397195.1 Lethrus apterus | reverse complement strand
TCAAACAAATGATGTGTAAACGTCAAAATGAACATTTTTGAAAAACGAAATTTACACAAAAATTTCTAAAGAAGCTGTCCCTCTTAAGAAATTGCCTTGACGACTAAACTGCATTAAAAATAAAATAATTAATAGTTACAACAATACTAAGACAACTAAATTTCGACTTTTTTCTATTCAATCATTGCACACACGCAGCAGTAAATCAAATTAAAGAGATAAATCAAACTCAAAGTGCGAAAAAGTAAGAGTCTATTCGTTTACTTAACGTGCCATTAACACATAATAAAGTCGCTCTGGGACACGCACGTCCTAGGAACGATTACAGACCGCAAACGCGACCGCACCTCGTTCGAACGACCGCCGCGGACCGTGACGCGTTTAAACTTTAAATTAGCGAACGTTTACCGTAATCGTCGTCGCCTTCTAGATGATGCGCTCGTAGCATCATCGCGTGCAAAAAAAGTAAAAGTTTACCAATTACCTACCGCTCGTTGAAAATTTACGACGGACGGTCTAATTGCACGCGAAGATCGCGCGCGCGGACTTCCTTCCTGGCATTGACGGATAATTTTACGCGCGAAGTTCCAGCTAATCGGACTTTCAGGAACTTTCGGATCCGCGAGACCACGACGGACGATTTTCCCATAGTTTCGCACAATAGAATGGCGTTTCCATCGGGAAAAATGTTCGAGCGTAGTTTCACACGTCCAAGAGTATGAATGAGTATGTGTTCGTTTATTTTGTTTAGTGATTGGTTTAGAGTCTACTGGTCTTATAAACCCTCATACGACTACTATATACTCTTAACGGTATTATAGTCCTTTAGAAATATACACATAAAAATTATACACTCTTTAAAGAATTATAGACTCTTTTAATTATGACAGACTCTTTTAAGTATTATATGCCATTTTAAGTACGTATTATAGACCCTTTTAAGTATTATAGGCTATTTTATGTATCATAGACTTTTAAGTATTATAGACCCTTATAAGTACAGTGAGATCGAAAAAAAGATTAGTCAAAGTAAGCCATGAACAAAAATCGGCATGTCTTTACTTAAACCACTATTTATTTCTTAATGTCAAATTAACGTTTGTCAAAAATGTAGTCCAAACAAATCAAAGGTTTTCTTTTAGAATTCTCTTTTTGAAATGGAAATGAAACAGGAAACGATAAATGACAATATTTTTACGTTGCCTGTTATGAAGAATTTCAGGAGCACTTTCCTATTGAACATTTTTGACAAACGTCAATTTGACATTAAGAAATAAATAGTGGTTTAAGTAAAGACAGGCTGATTTTTGTTCATGGCTTACTTTGACTAATATTTTTTTCGATCTCACTGTATTATAGAACATTTTAAGTACAACAGACCCTTTTAAGTATCACTGACGCTTTTAATTATTATAAATCCTTAAAATATTACCATTGCTCTTTTTAAAAGTTTTACCGATGTATCGAGAGAATATATCCACAAAGTAAAAAAATCAATCCTAGTCAAGCAGGCGTCGTCATTTAATTTAGCAATTAAAACACTATAAAAACTCACTCATTTTCACATCGACGATGCATGCCACCAATAAATAACCTACTATCGCGCGCGGTGAAATCGTCGTAAATAGTTGAAAAACGTCTAATCGCCTCCAATTAAAACTTTTTTCGCCGAGTTAGTCTTTTGTTCTTTCATTAAATTAATTGAATTAGAAACGGACGAACTTGATTACTCATCAGATCGATGTTCGCTTTTTGTTTGAGGTCATTTGTTTTCGTTTTCATTCGAACGACTTGGCGAAATCACTACGCCGCCGCCGGCGCCGTTTGAGGTTAGATTGGGTTTTCGTTTTAAAATTCGAAATAAAATCCAAAGTTTAATTTAATTGGTTTTTTGGGTTTAAATACAAAACTTGTCGATTAATTATTATAATAAAAAAAAAAAAAAAAAAACAGGGTGGACTAAACCTAACCTTATGTTGGGTTCATTCTCATTCATTCATTCTCAAATTAAAGTAAACGCCTTACCAATAAGAATAATTTTCAGTGGCTTAAGTTGCTGTATTTTTTGAAAATATTTCTTTAATCAATGGAACCTAAAGTATTTAAGTTTTTAGGTTGGGTTTAGGTTAAAAAACCATAAATTGAATTTTTTTATTTTGGTTTTTGGAAAATCAGGGATTAAAACGGCAATCCAAAGGCATTTTTTTAATGATTAAAAATTTGCGTTGGATTAGGTTTATTCCAAAATTAAAAACGTCGACAAACAGAAATTTTCTCAATCGTGAATTATAATTAAAACTTAATTAATTTTATTGAGTTGGATTGGATGTTGTTGGGTACAACATTTGGATTCAATTATCTTAGGACAGAGCACTCAATTTTTGGAAATTTTTGGATTGAGTGAACAAGTCTTACAAGTAGTAAGTCCTTAAACCGAATTAAAAAACCAAGAATGTAACTTCGTTTTTTTTTTAAATATTTTGGGCTCATTTTGGTTTGTGAATTAATTTTAGATCAATACCCAAAAAACAATTGATTAAATGTTAAAACCCAAATGCAGTACAAACCAAACTAAACTCATAAATTTGCGAAGGTATCAACAGAAAAATAAAAAAATATACACAATTGTAATTATTTTTTTTACAACTTTTTAATAATCGAATCAAGCAATATTTTGTAATTTTTGAAGCCTTAAAGTTGGGTTATATTTATATTTTGAAATTAGTAAATAGATTAGTTCTCTTTAATTTAGGTTTAATGTAATTTTGATGCGTTTATTGAAACAATAGCTACATAAACCCAACTAATGTATGTATATAAACCCAACTAATATAAAAATTTAATTAAAAAAACAAGATTTTTGTCGCTAAAACTGTCGACTGTTTATCACATTTTTATTTGTGATAATGGAAGCCAACCTAACATATTATTGATGTATATATAAATAGATTAGGTTAGATTTAAATTGATTGTACGTACTTTTTTAAAAATATTTTTTTTTTATTTTCTACAAAATTTAGGTTGGGTTCAGTTTACAATCAAATTTACATTAATTAAGTTGATTTTTTAAACATTCAACGAAACAATGAAGACATAATCCTAAAGAAAATAACAAATTAATTTTTTTCTCAGTTTTTCACATTTTATATTTTCCACAATTTTTGATTTTTTGTAAAGTTAGGTTGTGTTTACATAATTTTTTCACTAAAAATGTAAACCTATTTATATTTTTTCAATTCAAATAATGGAAACCCAACGTGAAATTTTACTCGTTTGATTTCATTTTAAAGTTGAAATGAAATCATTTTCTGTTTGTAATTTTCCCCACGCGTCATATTAATTTTTTTAAAAAATAAATCCTACTCAAAGTGTCATATCGGGCTAAATAGTGCATAAATTGAATAGCTCGGCTATAATCACCGATCGATGGACGAGGGGAGATGGGTGAATAATCTACTTACGTTTAACGCGCTCGTGCTAATGTGTCATACAGTAAGTGGTACGCACACATGTTTATTGTTTAAATTCGTAATGCGCTATAAAACAACTTTCTCGGTGCGACATGTGTTTGAACCGAGTTATCTTTTGTGCGTTGACGGCATAAAACGCTCGTGTCATTTAACTTAAAAATATGAAATTTGCTGACAATGACGGACATAATTGAATAATGTAGGGGGACACAATTATGTTGGGGGAGGGGTGCTACGCGCTTAAAGAGTGCGTCATGATCGATAAAACAATATAATATTTTTTTGCAAAATTTATTGGGGGCCCTCCGGATGAATTTTTTTTTTGCATTTCGCATTACAGAAAGCACATTTTATTAAAAAACAAGAATATATGAAAGAGGGCATGCACTCACAGATTGGCTTTTGTGAGGGTCACCCCCTACCATGCCAAACTGACAGACAAAATCGTTGCATCTTTTGTTACAAGACATGTCTTTGTGAATCGGCCTTTAAAACTAAGATGGAAGAACATGTGTCGTTTAGTTTCAAGGTTTATTGCTTTTATTTATTTTTTGGTGTTCGTTACGAGTCGTTATAACGAAGTCGACGTTCTATGGGGACGTGAGCTGACTGCACAACAACATTGTTAAGAGCGCAGATTCATGAAAGGAAATTTATTGTGAACTTTTCTTGAGCGGACCAGTGGTTTTAAAACTTTTCGACTCGACCCCCGATGTAAAATAATTCGACGACGTAATCCAACCTAACACGTATTTGATTTTTTTAGGAATTTATAATTTAAAAATTATTTTGTTTCGAAATTTCAAAATTAAATTAAATTTTCCAAACATTGTGAATATTCATGACGTTTTACGTTAAGGTTCAGGAATTCAGAATATTCTAAACAAAAAAAAATTAAATAAATTTTTCAGAAAATTATTTTTTCAAATTTCAAGATTTTAGCAATTTTGTAGGAATTTTAGGATAAATTTGTCGATTTTTTTTTAAATTGATTTGAAACCAAACCCAATACATAAAATAATTGGAGTGGAAAATTTTTAATATGAAACAGAAAAAAAATGTTTTTTTCAACATATTTTCTAGAAAAAGATTCATCAGGAATTAACATAATTAAACTTTCTAATTTTTCATCTTTTAATTTTTTAAAATTTTGTCCTAAATCAAAAGATAAAATATTTATAGGTTAGTAGTAGGAAACTGATGCGTCAGGCATGCAGCTTTTTGGAATCACAGGAAAAAATAACAAATTAAATAGTTTGTTTTAAATTTATTAATAAATTTACAAAGAGTTTTCGCATTGAGCTCCATTTTTTCCGAAGCTCACAACCAACGCCTCCCCAAAAGTACTATACTGTGTTTGTTATTTTGAATGGGGGAACAAATATTTTGTTTGCTTAATTTTAAGATTCACTTAACGGCTCATTCGTGTCGTAACGCGCCATATGGCCACGATCCGCAGTGTTGCCAACCTTTATATTAATTTAATGCACACAAACTTCCTCTCAGTCCGGGTAAATTCTTCGAACTTGTACAAGTGGTGGAATAAAAAAATTTAAACTAAAACTAAACTCGCGTCCGTAAACACAACAAAAAACCCGTCGTCTTCGAAAGTACCATTTGTAGAAACGACGCAGCCAACCTTGATCTACGATGCAGTCGGTTCTCATATACGATGCGTTTCCGAGGACGTTCTTGGAACCTGGAAAACGCGCACCACCCCGTATATGGAAGTTTAACGACGACAAGCCGCGGCTTTCTTTCGTTTCTGCGAATCGGACAATTTACCGTCCCGTAGAAAATATTCTACACGTGTTTTATGAGATTATATCCTTAAACGTCGGGAAACGCTCAAAATTCAATTTAAAATTTTAAAACACATCTGAGAAACCTGTATTTAAATCAAAAGCTGGCAATTAAAACTGTTTTAATTGTGTGTATGTTGATAGGTCGATACTTAGTTTTTCAGCCGAAATTAAAACTAGGACTTAACATAGTGTGCCCCACGTTGGGCGCCAAAATTCTTCGTAAACCCTCGACTTTTCAACACAAATAGATCTGTATATAAAACGAAGAACAAAGTTAAATGGCAGCAAAAACTGTCTCAACTTTATGTATGTCGACAGATAATTTATAGGCTAAATTATAAGCTGGGATTTAACATAGCGCGCAGCGGTTCCAAATATCCCCACGTTGGGCGCCTTAACACTTCGTAAACTCTCGAAATTATAGTCAGATTTTTTTTGCTTAAACTCAATTTTCGCTTGATTTTCTTCCCGTTCTTCATCCAATTGAATAAAACCGAACATCTTTTGTTTAACGTTTTATTTTCGATCAAAGGTCGTCGCGTTTAAATCGGAATGCGGCGGAGACGCGGTTCTTATCGGCGAGGAATCGTCGTAAACGCAACAAAGGAATCGTTTTGCCCGTACGGACGTTAATCGCGCGCTTTCGTGCGTTTGGTGTTATTTCAGACGTCGCGTCGGGGCTCCCGAAAGAAAATAAAGTCGGCGGGCGCCAGACGGATCGTCTGACGCATTATTAACAATGAGGGGTTTAGGAGCGGAGGAATTCACGTCGTTGAGTCGTAAACGTAGGTGTGGCTTCCGGTCACAATATATATATATTTTTTCATAAAGGGATTCAAATCATGTAAAAAAATTATATGTTGTTAAAATCCACAAAATGGAACAAGAACAAGAACGTTTCATCACTTCTTTAAAACTTTTGATTCCGTATTCTTTATTTCAATAGTTTCCTTTTCTATAATCAGTTGCCCTTTTTAATTTTAATATTAATATTTTTACGTTTTTTGTTGATTTTTCAAACTCTTTTATTTTTTGATTTTTAAATCCGTTATACAAATGTGCGAGTCATCCGATTGTAACTCCCCCATGTTTGTGCAAATTGAGGTTAAGTGACTAAATTGTTCGTGTCGTTTCCTCGGCTCGTAAACAATTGATAGCGACGCATCGCTTCATTCGCGATAAAAAATGAAAAAATCGAAACTGGAGCGCGAAAATCATATTTGCTACGATTCGTTGATTTTTTAAGTGGTCGTACGTATCAAGTCGGGTACACACTTGAGCACAACTACATTTGCATTTGTTAAGTCTGTGAAACGTAAGCAGAATCATTTATTATTATTTTTTTATTTATTATTTTCGATATATGAAAAATCTAATATATAATTTGAAAAATTGTGCTCCACTTTGCTTGTTTTTGAAACGAAAAGTTATTCTGATAAAGTCGAAAATGTCCGGTATTACACGACTTCATAAAAAAAAAATTATTTTTTTGTGACATGATTTTTAATTTATTTATTGTTTTCATACTATCGTTGTCCTTTTTTTGTGTGCGTGTTTGTCTTTTTTTCCGTGAGATATCTTTGAAAGGATACGTTAAACGGAGCGCTCGTGCATGCGCTGAGCGTTAATTGTATTAAAATTTTAATGTGCCTTCGACTTGAATAAGGGTTTCGGATCTTTTTTATTATTTTTTATTAAAATATATAAAATCTAACCTTCAGGATCAATTAATTAATAATATTAACGCTGTTGCACGAGAGCTACGTTTAGTCAACTTTTGAATGGATACATTCGGCAAGGTTTTTTTCCTGTTTTTGTATTACTACATTTTCGAAGCATTGACTAACGTCTGACGTAACGCAAATCTCTTTGTTGGAATGCTCCTTTGTTCAATTTATGATCGGTCGGTGTGTTATACGAATGTACGCCAATTACGTCAATTAACGCTGGTGAGTTGGGTAATAAATTAATTATTACTAATAATTAATCGGCGTATATTATACAAGGTGAGTTAGAAATCTTAAATGATATTAACAATTTAGAGCTGATTTGACACATCTTAAGACCCGAAGATGGGTCTTACGACAATGGAAGAAGCCCGTCGTCAGTTTGCAGGAAATAACGATCGGTGTGTCCAGACGCCAACTTCAACTGTTAGTAACAAAAACCTACGATTTATCTTAAAAAGCAGCTGACAACAATGTAAATTCGCAAAAACGGAAGTTTTGTTTGTTGGATAAGATTTTATTAGTAAAAATTTTCAGATTAGAAATGAGTATGGGTTAAACTTTTAATTGTTATATTATTACATTATTTTCCATCCTGTATTCAAATGTTTTACTTCTTTCTCCAAAATGTGATAATTATTCTGCGAATACGAAACGTTGCACAAAATTTCTTTTTTAATTGTATCACACTGTATATGTAAATCCGTCATAAGTTACAATGGCTTATGTTTCATGTTTGTCGTTAAAATTCGAGTAAAATTTCTTAAGGTGTCGTAAAAGTTATCTGGTACGCCTAAGCGATTGCATTGTTTGCGTAACACGTTAAATATTTACGATGGGGGACGTTTTAATGTTTTCGAGATTGAAAGTTATTTTGAATTCTTTTTTTTACATAAATAAATTTATAAAATTTTGTTTAATTTTTTTAGATGTGCTTGGTTTTTAATCCATTCGTAATCTTCATTATAGGTTTTCTTGCTTTTAAAATCTCGTAATCGCTCCAAACAATTTACTCGGAATATAATAATAATAATTTGCTTAAGCGTTTTGCGCTAGTGTGGTTCGGGCCTCAAGAAATTGTTAGGGCGTTTTTGACGTTAAGTACCGATTAAAAATTAATTTATTGAGGCAATTTTTGTACAATGGCGACGCGCGTTTGCGGGCGAAACGGGCACCCATTCTCATAGAAAATGTATAAAAAATAAAATGAATTCTAAATGAAATAAAATTTGTTACGGCGATTAAACATTAAAAATTAATTTGCGATCTGCAATGATGGGGGATGAAAGGGGCACCCATTCTCATGGAAAATAAATAAAAAATAAGATAAATTCCAGAAAAAATCGAGGAATTTATGAGGCGTGGGCGCGTTACAAGACTCAAAAGCACCGTCCGCCATCTCCGTGACCCTATTCGCATTCGTATGTACATACGAAATGTCATTTATAAATGTCGATACGGTGCATAAATCACAAAAGGTCAAGAGCGCACTCCGCACCGAACATAAACCAGATGTGGCGGTAAAGAAAATATTCGAGTCGCTTGCGAGCATCTGGTCTCGATATAAAATAATGGAAACTTAACGCCACAACACGAAACTGCCCGTATGGCGACGAGGCTTTCACCTCGCGAAACAATGGCTTCTTCGATCCGAGATAATTTCGCTTTATTGAATAACATCTAACCGACATTCTTTGCGATAAAAAGGCGAAACTGGAACGCGCACTGTATTATAAATCATATTTGCAAACGACCCGTTCGGTTTTAAGCGGACTCGCATATCAAAGCCGGGTACACATTTGAGGGCAATGTCCCATTATTTACATTAATTTGATATTTGGTTCTATTTGGTAATTGGTAATATTTATTAAATATTGTCAGTGTCGCGAACTTTATTATTTAAGAACGATTTAATTAAAAATCCGTAAAAAATTGTTTTTGAGATATGTTTGTGACAAATTGAGTTAAAAACAGAGCTTAGTTGGCACCATTTCAAAATTTTTTTCGTGGAGATAGAACCGCCGTTCTTACGGATTTACTTTTCGTCCATTTCATCTGTTATTGGTGTTATTTATGACTGTAAATCAATTTATTTCAAACTAATCCTGTATAATAAATAATACGGTGTTAATTAATTATTACCCAATTAATTAATGGTCGTAATTGGCGTGCATTCGTATAAGACACCGAACAAACGAGCAAGCGACAAAGGAACATTTCAATAAAGTGATTTGCGCAACGTTGCACGTTAGTCAGCTTTTTGAAAATATCGCAATACAATTCTAATTAAATGAGTTGTTTTTTTTATACACAAATAATTTGTATGAAATTAACGATTAGTGCATGTATTTTAAAGGTTTTTATATTTTTTTGACACGCCTTCAGATCGTATGTGCACCCACCTTTAAACACGCACTGACTAGCCACAAATGGAATGTTAAATTACACTATCATTTGTACGCAAGTGAAAAGCGTCGTTTTATGACCTATTTGCCCGTTATATTTTTCGATTCCAAATATTATATGGATTCTAGAACCAATACGTGGCTTAAAATCAGGGAAAATTAGGCTTGATTGAACCTTAAATATACACTGATACCAAGATTGAGAGCTGTCTTTATTTGAATTTGAAATTTATTGATGCTTATTTCATCAGAAGAACTACACATGCACACAACGCGCGTTATCAATAGCTCGTGTGGGCCCTGCCTAACGCTTATATTTAAAAAAATATTTTTGAATTTTTTTAATTTATTCAATGGCGCAGGTTGTACAGTACGTTCGCAATACAGCAATTTATTTTTTGTATATACAGGACCAATACAATATACAGAACCAATACAATATACAGCTGTCCCAGGACTGATGTTACAAAATGTGCGATGAACTAATTTTTTTTGAATTTTATTTAAAATTGTGGAATCCAGCCCTGCTTGGGTTGAAGAGAATATTAAGAATATTTTCAGTTTTTGACAAACAAGTCGGCCTTGACAGTGAAGCGAAGACTATTTTCTTTTCAGGTAAAGTACCCTTTTTCTTCATGATACGGCAACATGTTACTAAGAAAAGTTGTTTAGAATGAGAAATTATGGCCCTATACAAAAAAAAGAAGATCTACCTACTTTGATTAAACCGTTATACAATTTATTTTGTTTATGTAAAAAATGAATCTCGGGACACACTGTATATACATTTCCAAAAACATTCTTGCATTTTTTTTTTTTTTTGAAGAATGCATCGAAAAAATGATTTTTTATTTAAAAAAAACTAATAATTAAAATAAAATTTTAAGTCGGGTTCACATGTGTTGTACTTTGATGAATAATTTAGAGCTAATTTAAAGGTGCTCGTACACTGACGCGCGGCGAAGAGCAGCGTCGCGAGAACGGAGGCCGCAATTAGGGCAAGGCGAAATAGTCGCCAGGCCTGACGCGCATGTGCATGATACAAAATTTAATTACCAACAGTGTTATTTATCATTGTGTGTATGTGTGTGTGTGTGTGTGTGGAAGTTTCGGTATTCCAATACATAATTGATGCGTATAAACTTATTTGAATTTGTAGGCTAGACCAGGCTTGGGCAACCTTTTTTATAACATGGGCCAGAATAAATTTTACGTTTTTTCCGCGGGCCGTAGTTAATTGACACCTTCTTGTGACCTATAATTTTTTAGTCTACAAATATGAAATAAATAAAATAAAGGTTTAAAGTTAGTACTAAATTATGAACACACATGTTGCTATGTGCTTTTATATTCAATTCAAAGTAGAAGAATTACAACGAAAAATATTTATTTATAATTCTTCTAAAGATCTCGCGGGCCGGATAGAAACTTTAGCTGGCCCGCAGGCCGGGGGTTACCTACCGTTGGGCTAGACAATGAATGTTGCAAATTACATTGGTACAATACATGTTCGAACAGATAAAATAAACAAAAAATATATGCAAATAATAGACTAAGATAAAAGGAACAAAAATATAAAATTACAAAAGAAAAATTACAATAAAATTACACTATGCTAAACTGTACAAACTGAGCCTACCAGCTTCTCATCGGAAAACGAAAGTGTCCGATAAGCAACGAAAACCTAAAAATTTGGATCTTCCCGTCTCTACGTACCGCACACTGAGGCGTGGCGAGGCGAAGCGACGCGAAGATACGTCGCATCAGTGTGCGGGTTCCCATTTGATAACGTATGTTTTCCTCTGGCGTAATAAATTCCTTGCGCTTCGCTTCGCTTCGCCGCGCGTCAGTGTGCGAGCACCTTAAATCATCTCCATTGAAAATAAAAATAAATCTCCGTGTGGAATTGTTCGTACGTAATAAATACGCGATAAGCCCGTCGAATAATCCTACATTTGATTGGCACAGATTCGTTCGTCGTCGTCATGGATTAAACTTTCCAAATATTTTCACCATCGATTGACCGAATAAATTTTTTTAAAATTAAAATCGAAACGATAACGAACGTTATTTTTTACGAAACCTTCGAATGTCGTCATATCTCAATGTACGCTTGGGGCGTATCAAGTAGATCATTGTTCGCTGGGGAGAAAGTGGAACCCCGTCGCGTTACGTTCATTGTTCGCACGGATCAAATCTCGGAAAATGCAAACCGTGCGCTTTTGTGTTCGATTTTCTGCTTCGACGTTCTGCTTCGAAGGAAAGTTGCGCCGCCGTTCGATTACTTCATAGGTCAAGAGTTGTATTCGTTTAGGTTTCTGTTGAACTTTCACCACTAGCGCCACACGCCTGTGGCATAATTGTGATTTTTTTTTAAGTTTAAAAGGGCTGAACTTCAACAATAGGTGATCAGCGCTATCTGTGCCACACACCAAGCGTTGTAACGCCGTCTTTAATCAGAAAAAAATATAATTAATTTTCCCCGAATTAAATTACACGTGTTTTGTTAGTACGTCTGAATATCACGCAAATCGGCGACAAACTGTACAAGTTAACGCCAAGCGTATAAAAATACTGCGAAAATATATGCATCTTGGAGACGGATGTTTAAAAGGTATTTCTGATACGTGCAACTGCCAACTGCAATCTTACACAAAAATTTATTTTATGTGCTAGCGACATTTACAACAAAAAAAAAACGCGCACATTACTGCGATTACACAACGTCTTTAATTAACGAGCTGCGCAAAGACAAGCCCTTGACATTCGAGTAATTTAAATACCTGCGCTATTTACATATCAGAAGAGAAAGCAGGCGCTTTACACGGAATACATAATAATCTACTCAGATACATAACTTTGAGAGACAGTTATGTTAAAAACTCATCTGTTTAAAGCGGGAGGATTTGTTGTTTTTTGTTTATTAATGGCAACAAGTTTTTATGTTGTACATTGAAGTACATAAATCACGCCTAGTGGCTTTAGCAATGCAAGTCTCTTTCTGTGAATGAGTAAGAGCTTGATACTCTAGAAGTCCGCACATACATCTAGAGCTAGAGCACCATTAATTGTACGCCAATGGTGAATGCTACCGGTAACTCTCTTATATCAGGCAATGATCCAACGAGTTAAGCTAACTCCGAGCTTTTACATTAAAAAAATATAACAAGATTCGAAACGCTAATCAGAAATAATTTATTTAAATTGTAACGCAAAATGGTCCAAAATGGTCATCAGCATGGTCGACTTGACCTTGAACTCGAATTTGAACGAAATCCGTGACATGAAGAAAGTCACCAAAAAACAAGGCCTCTTGAACCTCTTGAAAACAATGCGATTTTTGACAAAAATCTAAATTTTACGAAATTATCGTCATTTATATAAAAAATTACGGCGAATTCGATAAACAAGGTCTCACCGTTCTATCTTGTGCCTTTCGCGAGTTATGGGCGAAAAACATCATTTTTTTAACCACATTCGCCTCTTTTACCGGCTGTTACGGATGACCTGAAGCTTTCCGCAAAAAACGGTTTTATAAACATCATCAGGATGGATGGGTTGACACGTGTTGCGATTTTGAGACAAATCCCTTAGTTGACCAAATTCGTGGAAATTTTAGGGGGATAAAAGTGAAATATATGGTAAAAACGACGGAAAAATTCCAATCTCAAAAACCTACAAATATCTTCAAGAGCGTATTTCTTCTCCTTCTTCTTGGAGTTTCACAGATTTTAAACATTAAAAAAAAATTATAATAAGAAAGTAAAAACAGTTGAAAAGAATACCGCTATGAAGTATTAAATTACTTCGAAAAATTAAAAAAAAACTTGACAAACATGACAAATATAAAAAATGTGTGATGTGGAGGGTTAAATAAAAAAATATAATAATCATAGTGACACTTTAACCCTTTCGTCACGAGTGGTACTCATAGGTACCAACAGTATTTCAAAACACCTGAAAGTTAAATAACGCGTTTTAGAGTAGCGGGAATTGTACCAAGCCGGGTTATACATTATCAGTTACCTTATTATAAACATTCGCCCATCTTGAGGTTAGAATTGGTTTGTTAGTAAATAGATAGCCGCTGTAACTGTTAGTGTATTTAGTTAGGTAGTATTTAGTGTATTTTATTTGTAAATTGTGTAGTATTTTTGTGGTAAAATATCTGTACATGTCATCAAGACAGATATGTATTATTCGTTTATGGTTTGCCAATAATTTTCATTTCATCACATGGTACATATGCGTACCATCCGGTGTTTTCCCTGGAACAGTTGTGTACCACCAGGTTTATAAAAATTATT
>JAFFZR010028232.1:0-13716 GCA_018397195.1 Lethrus apterus | reverse complement strand
GTAAACAATACTTTTGAGGTTATGTTAACTGTTTGTTTACAACCGCTTCATACCACTCAATTTCGTTTGCATGAGAAGTGTATACGTCACAATTATGACGTTTTTCATACCGCTCTCATACCGCTCTGTTACCGTGTTAGTGATACCGCTTCATACCGCTCGATGAATCGAAAACGCTTAAAGTTGAAGAACACGTCGACGAATTTATAAAAACGCATACGAAAACAAAAACTCTAAATATGAAAACAAAATTTTGAATATGTCAAAGTTTCGAAACAAACATTTTCAACAAAAACTTGTGGATATATCGCAACATATACTACAACATTGACCTCCATTTAATATAGTTGCAGGTTGTAATCGTTTTAATTGTAATTTAATGCTTTTGTGACGCATTTTTCTACAAAGTAACATTCCGATTTAAAGTTATTTTTGTATCGGAATGAAATATATTTTGGAATCGACGTTGGAATTTGAAGACCATTGAAACAAATTTTATGAATGTTAAGCATCATAATGAAGCGACAGATCAAATAAACTAAATCGGTCGCACTTAAAAACTTATTCACAAAGTTGATCAACGTATCGAAATTCTATACAAATTAAAATTTAAAAATTCTAAGAAAATGTCCAGAAGTAAATCCGAGTGTGCAAGTTAAACATGTACTTGAGGATCAAACCTTGCAATCAAAGTCGAAACAAATTTCTGTAACAAATAAAAATTTAGAATCGATTGTAGAACAAATTATGTAGAAGACGTATGTTCGATAAGTTTAATAATTGTAATTCCGATATGTAAAAACAATTCAAATACTTATAAATAACTGCGTTATAAATACATGATTACGATTACGAAGCATAAAATTAGGATCACCAAGTTGCCGATATGAAGTTACGATTGTTATAAATTTTTGTATCGAAACTTGCAAATGTTTGTAATTTGCGTCTCGAAATGTATTTTTACAACATTAGCAATGTGTTTTTATAACTTTATCATACAAATCAATCGTCAAATTTGGTTTTTAAGTCACAAATGTAAAATTGTTGCGCCTAACCTCACTTTCATTAACTTGATTTTTCACTGAGTTAATCAATTTTTCGCGTTGAAAACGATTATTATGATAATTATGAAACAATATCTAACGATTTAAGCCCTTTATTGCAATTAAATCGTTAATTTTATGTAAAAAATCCGATCGGTAACGTTCGGGTTTTTTCGGAAATTGTGATTGTAGAAAAGCTCGAGCTCGTTCTGAACTCTTTTGAATCTCGCTCTTGGGGCTTGCGAGGTTCAGATCTGTCATTGGGCTTATTTTGAAATAGGTACCTATCAACATTTTAACAGGTGATGGCTAACATTAGTCAAAATCTAATAATGTAAAATTGCGGTCGTATGTTTAAGGCTGTGCCAGAATTTTTTTTTAATTTTTAGTAAAATATGTAAATAAAGCCCAATCATCGTATTTAAAGGTTCTATTGCAACATTTCATGTTATTCCCGCCAAACGAAGCTATTTTTCAATACTAAAAACATTAAAGCCGCTACATGACCGTATTGAGAACTGAATGCTCATATAAATGACATTTTCCGAAAATTTAAACTGAAGTTAGAACTGTCGTTTTTGCGGATTTGCGTTTGAGCCAAGGTCATTACCTATTAAAATAATTAGATATATTTCAGAATGACCCTGATATTTTAATACTTTTGTTGCATTTTTTTTTTTAAATTAAACATATTGCATAATTACGGCCATTTTCTAGAATTATAAAAGCTGGAATGTCTTCAGTTCATTTGTCCAACGTGGTCTAATCTGCATGATTTTATTCAATTTCTCATGATTTTTTGTTTAAAGAGTTTTCTTTCATTTGGGAAAACCCCGAAACTTTTCTACTCCATTTATTTAAAAAAATGTATGAATTTGTCATTTTTAACTGAAAAATAAATTCCCTATCCGATTGCATCTTATCCCGACTTTTGTCGGAGTAAGATTTTGTTTGATTTTTTATCGATTTTTCTGGAAGGAGAAATAAAAAACTACGCACGCAGAATAAACTAAAGTTACGACAAAATTACGCAATTATTAACGGAATTACGTTAAGTTATGTCTATTTTAAATGTTTCTAAATAACTGAGACGAGCATTTTTTTAGTAAAAGTTAAAACAAATTGCTCTATTTTTGTTCTATTTAATTGAACTGATTATTAATTATTATTATTTACAAATAAACGTTTATATTAATTAGTGATTTTTTTTCCAAAATAATTACCCGTTTAGGCTAATAAAATTTAGATGGGTTCCTGTCATTGACCGTTGATTTTCCATTTAACATTATTATTATGAGAGAATCTTTGATATAATTAACTTTTATTCATTGATGCTTTCAATTAAGTTTTAATTACTACAGTCTTTAGTTAATTAAAGCTAACACAAAAGCCAAGATGTAATGATGATGTCTAAAATTTGTTATCTAACTATTAATCTAAAATAGTGAGAAATTTCATGTAAATTTTCCCCAGCAATTTTTTTTTGGGTAAATTTTACCATTTAATTTTATACTCCATGTAAAAATTACCAATGAATACCTATTACATGCCTTCGTGTAATTTTTCTAGATAAATTACATTCGCAAATTAATGTTGACAGTTATCATTACACCACACAGGAATTTTAATAAGTAAAATTTATATTATCTTATATTAATTATTATTACTTTACATTAATTATAATTACTCTACAAGAGATACAATTTAACACGTCAGTTGAACATTACATGAAGCAGGAAAATTAATTACCCAATTATTTTTTAGAGTGTAAATGAAATTTAAAAAATCCACAAAAATCGTGCCAATTGCGGTTTAAAGTTTTCGATGCGTCCGGTTACGTCCGGAAACGCCCAATTAAAGGCATATTTTGCGGTTTCTCGATAAGATTGCGCTCGAAACGTCGAATTTAACGCGACCGGTTTCATTTTAAAAACAATTGCATCGCGCGTCGCTTCACGTTTTAAAAATTGGCAAATTTCAATCGAAATGACCGACAATCTCCAGGTCGAGACGGTGTATTTTTACCCGCGAGAGAACGCCAAACGTCACAAAACCGACAAATTTGAAATGATCCACGACGAAGAGAATCCCATTCCGATATTGAGAAGGGGATTCAAATTCACGGTGGCGATCCGATTCGTGGGCAGAAATTACCAAAAGGACGTCGATGCCGTCAAATTAATTTTCAATTTCGGTAATTATAATGTGGATCATTTGCGAAGATCAAAGCGTGCGTTTTAGGTCCCAAACCAAATCAGATCAAAGGTACCAAGGGAATGATTCGATTGGGTGAAAACAAAAGCGATGACGGACTGTGGAACGGAACCATCATATCCCAAGGACAGGACACTATATCGATTGAGGTTAGATGAACTATTTTTAAATTAAAAAATAAATCGCACATATTTGACCCGGTTTCGGACTTTAAATCCTCATCAGCGCGGCTAGAACTTGTGCAAATTGAGACATTCACTTCGTTTTTCCTTTGAATTTTTTTTTAAAGTTTCCAAACTTTTGTTTAGGTCTGTAGTCCATCAAATTGTCCGGTTGGAATTTGGAACGTGCAGGTCGAAACCAGCGGAGAAAATTACGTTTCGGATCCGACCGTATACGATTACGAAAATGACGTATACATCCTGTTCAATCCGTGGAATAAAGGTAACTTGCTTCGATAGAGTGATTCTAAATGACTGTCTGTGCCGCCTTTTCCAAATTATGCTCCAAGCTAGAGGTTGCTGCTTAGTAGTTTGTGTCAAAATGACATGTATGTAACTCTTATTTCAACATAAATATTTAAAGAAAAATAAAAATGATTTTTATAAAAAAAATTTATGTCAATTAAATGTCAACATTATAACTTGGTTATGTCCAACAAACAAAAAGCGGCGACAGCCAATTCTGTAGAATTTCGTTCAAAATTTTTAAAGCCCAAACAACCATTTAGAATCACTCTGTATTACATTAGTGACAAAATAACAAATAACACTTCCGTTTTAACCGGAAATTCAACCATTTTTCCCCATATTAAGCGGGTGAACATTCTGCATCCATGTAACCTACTGAAAGCTACTTGGATGTGTCGAATTTATTTATTTGCGAATAAGCCGCAAAAACGACGGTTCTATCTTTACGTTTATGCCAGATTTCTTTCCCAGAAAAAGTATTATATTCGTGTATTTGGCTTTTCAGCTGATTTGGTTTACATGCCCGACGAACGTCTCTTGGACGAGTACGTCTTGAACGACGTGGGAAAAATATGGGTCGGTCCGTGGGGCTCGAGCAAAGGAAGAGAATGGGTGTTTGGACAATTCGACGCATGCGTCTTGCCGGCTACGATTCTCATGCTTGAGATGTCCGAGATGAAACATAACAGGTAATTTATGGCCGAATTTAGGTTAAAGGTAAACTTTTTCAATGAAAAAAATAAAAATCCTAAATGACTCCTTGGATATGTGTGGACATGTTTTAATGGTATGTTGATTTTTAGTCGAGGTGATCCGATCGAACTGACTCGGACCATTTCGAAGATGGTCAACAACAACGACGAAGACAACGGCGTTCTGATTGGAAGATGGGACGGCGATTACATTGATGGTACCGCCCCTTCAGCTTGGACTGGATCCGTCGCCATCTTGCAGGAATACGTCGAAACCCAACAGTCAGTCAGTTATGGTCAATGTTGGGTGTTTTCCGGCGTCGTGACCACAAGTAAATTCATATTCCCCAATTTCAAACGAAAAATGTCAAACAAATTCAGAAATTTTCCCCATTTTCTTCAAGTTTACGCGGGCAAAATATCAAATTTCCATGGCCAACCGCGATGCATGTGAAAGAGCCGCGAAGTTAGGCGATGGTATAACTTTTTTTCTGTGACAGTTTGCAGGGCTTTGGGTATACCTTCGAGGGTGGTGTCGAATTTGGTTTCGGCGCACGATGCCAACGCCTCCTTGTCGGTGGACAAATACTACAACGCCAAAGACGAGGAATTGGATTTCGATCCCATGAACGAAGAGGGCGTGGATTCGATCTGGAATTACCACGTGTGGAACGATGTCTGGATGGCGAGGCCAGATCTTCCCAAAGGTAAATCCATCTCCTCAACCTAATCCAGAATCGTTCATATATTTTGACAGTTTTTTTTCCAACAAAATGGACCTACGCAGCAATTTCCTCAAAGATATATTTTTTTTGTTGATTAGGACATATTTTGATATTTTCTTCCAATTTGACTGACATTTGAAATTTTCTCCTATTTAGGTTACGGTGGTTGGCAAGCGATCGACGCGACGCCGCAAGAAAAATCCTCAGGGATATATCAATGCGGACCTGCATCTTTGGAAGCGATAAAAAAAGGCGCCGTCGGATTCAACCACGACGTCGGCTTCATGGTGGCGTCCGTAAACGCGGACCTCATGCGATGGAAAGTAGATCCCAGTAGCGAGCTGGGATTTTCGAAAATTTATTGCAACAAATACCAGTGAGTTGCAACCTCTCCGTTAAAGAAAAAAAAATTGAATTTCCAATTTCAGCATCGGTCGCCTCATTCTCACCAAAAAACCTTGGATATTCGATCCCAACGGCGACAGGGATCGAGAAGACATCACTTGCGAATACAAAGCGAAAGAAGGAAGCGAAGCCGAACGTTTGTCTTTGTACAACGCGGTGCGCGGAACGGCTTTGGCCAAAAGGTCCGTCCAGTAATTAATTTCCAAACTTTTAACTTTTTCGCATATTTTTAGTTTCTATTCGGTGCCCGATGCCGGTTTGGAGGATTTGCAATTCGATCTGCAAGAACTGGAAAGGATCAAAATCGGAGACACTTTTAGCGTCACCGTACTCATCAAAAACAAATGCGAAACGGAACGTAACATCAAAGCTGTGTTGAGCGCCACGAGCGTTTTTTACAATGGAGTTAAAGCCCACTTGGTGAAAAAAGCCGAGGGTAGCTTTAAAATGAAACCAAAATCTAGTAAGTCATTTGTTTTTGTTTAATTGTTTTATTAATGAGACTTCTTAACAGCTGAAAAGCTACAACTCGTCGTAACAGCCGACGATTATTTGGACAAGTTGGTTGAATATTGCATAATGAAGCTGCACGCGGTCGCCACAGTTTCCGAAACTCGACAGACTTGGGCCGACGAAGACGATTTTCAAGTCGTCAAGCCAACCATCGCAATACGAGTGAGTTTTTACTAATCTCTTAACTTCCAATACACGTTATTTTTTCTAAACAGATTCCTAGGGAAATCCCGTGCAAAAAACCGACGAGAATCACGTTGCGTTTCGACAATCCGTTAAAGAAGATTTTGACGAATTGCAAGTTCAACCTGTCGGGGCCTACGTTGATCAGAAATCAGATCTTGCCCTATGGGGACGTGAATCCGGGCGAAGTTGTCAAAATCGAAACGGAAATCGTGCCGAGAGTTGTCGGGGAACAGAAGCTGATCGCCATCTTTGATTCCAAAGAACTGGTCGACATAACCGGTGCTTGCAACGTTGAAGTTTACGACGACGAAGAATAGTTTTAAGTGCTTTGAAAATTTTTTTACTTACTATTTGTAATACAATCAATTTTTACCTGTATAACCAATAAACCCGTTTTTAGTATGAAATATATAAATCTTAACCACAACTATGTACTTTAACCACAACTATGTACTTTAACAACAACTATATACTTTAACCACAACTATGTACTTTAACCACAACTATGTACATACTTTAACCACAACCAGTATGTCACAGTATGTTACATCTTTAGCCCGTATTCGCTAACGTCAGTTAACTATAATCTGTAGATTTTATTAAACTTGCTACTAAATCGACAGTTAAGCTCAGAATGCAATTCACAACAATTGGGTACAATTTTGGTTTCCATCATATAATGACGAAAAATTAAAAATTGGTTCGAAAAAAAAATTCAAATTTCCCGCCTTTAATCAAAGTGACGTCTACGGTAGACGTGTAGTTCAAAAAAAAAACATGAAACCGTCGCTTACGCTAATATGTTTCGGCTTATTTCTAGCATTTATCTTACATTCCATATGGAATCTTATACAAATATATCGCCCCCCGACCTGCGCCAAGGGCGAGGTGTGCTACACGTCGTACCTGAACAACAATCCATCCTTAGATCTGCTAATTTACTTAACAGACAATTCGAGATCGAACAACCAGCAACTTTTATTAAAAATAGACAAATTCAACTACAACCAACCATTCCAAAGGTAATACGCCTGATGAATCCACACATTAACTTTAAAACCATTGCAGACGGATTAATTTACAAATAAACAAGACTGTCCGCAACAACGGAAGCTTATACCTACACAGTATTATAGCACCCACGCAGAAATCTAAATCGAAGTTGACCCTCACGGAGGCGAAGAGTTTATCTGACTCAACTTACCTAAAAGCACGTTTGACGAAATATGCCATGCCGAAAAGTGCGACGTTCAACTTGCTCAAAGAAGAAAACAAAGAACAATCTGTGAAACCCGTCACTCACATTAAAAGTAAATTCGCCATCATTCTTTGTAATGATGAGTTGCACGTCCCCCATGCAAACGTTCCGTTTGAAATGATGACTCATATGAGGATCAACGCCAAACGCCAATTCCTACCGATTCTCATCCAAGACTTCCTGCAAACAAGGCTGAGAGATCTGATCGAAATCACTCCCGAAACCACCGAGACAGAGTTCGAATTTATTTACAACCCGGCCTCGATCGGAAAGTTTAAATTTTTGATACAGATGGAGGCGACGTTTCGTAACTTTTTATCTTTGGGTTTCACAGACAAAGACGTGGACGAAGTAAAGGGCGTTTTTGCAGACACGAATTTGTATTTACTTTGTGCGACAGTTTTTATCGGTAGCGTGCATGTAAGTCGAATAATGTAAAATTGTTTTGATTTATCGACGAAAATTTCAGTTACTTTTGGATTTCCTGTCGTTTAAGAACGATGTCGGTTTTTGGAAGTCGCACAAGTCGATGGCGGGGTTGTCAACACGAACTGTATTATGGAGGGCTTTTTCTCAAACTGTCGTGTTTCTTTATTTATTGGATGAAGGGACATCGTTGTTGGTGTTGATACCAAGCGGCGTCGGCACCGTAATCGAAGTAAGTTTTATTCACCAACAGATAAGTTTTTCATGTTTGTTTGTAGTTTTGGAAAGTTAAAAAAGTGTTCAAAGCTACGATATCGTGGAATGGATTAACATTCAACAAAGATGTTAAAGAAAGTGAAGCCGAAGCTAAAACTAGACAATATGACGAGGAATCCATGCGGTATTTAAGTTTCGTGCTTTATCCGTTATGCTTAGGTGGTGCTGTTTATTCTTTATTGTACCAACCACATAAAAGGTAATTTATACGAAATGTACATATAATTTTATTTTAAATCCATTTCAGTTGGTATTCTTGGACCATTAGCAGTTTAGTAAATGGGGTTTACGTGTTCGGTTTCTTATTCATGTTACCGCAGTTATTTGTGAATTATCGACTCAAATCCGTAGCGGCTCTGCCATGGAGAGCCTTTACATATCGAGCATTCAACACGTTCATAGATGATGTGTTTGCATTTATTATTACGATGCCCACCGCACACAGGTTGGCTTGTTTCAGGGACGATATTGTTTTCCTCGTCTATTTATATCAAAGATGGTAAATATGTCTCAAAATTAATTTTTTTGTTGACCTTATGTTTTTAGGTTGTATCCGGTGGATAAGAGTCGGAGGGATGATTTGGGAACAGGTGAGATCATCGAGGAATTTGAAGAAAAAAAGACGAAATAAAGTAGTTAATTGGGGTTTATAAATGTTTGTGCAGAGTTGTCGTAAATGTGTGATATTTTACGAAAAATATAAATATCTGGATTACAAAATTTTTATTTTAAGTTTATGTGGAATTCGCCGAGGAGTGGCGAGAACAATCGAACGCGTGTACTGGCGCTCAGTTCGCTGCGTGTAGGTTTTAACCCAGCTCGCTAATGCTTTAATGCCTCGCCGAGATATTCGACGAGAGGTCTCGGCGAGAGTGTACTGCTAGCATAAAAGTGGAAATATTTTGTACTTTTATATAAACACTTATTTACAATCGTCGCTAAGGAAATTCGATTCTAAAAATCTTGTGTAGGTTTTCCCATGTGATAGGACGTTGGTCAAATCGGAAATCTGTTTGTAATTTCCTCTGATTTGTCTATGAAACCCCACATTTAATATAAATAATTTTATACAGGATGTTTCACTGGCAGAGAATTCCTCAATAACTCGTAATCAGTGAAAAAAAAGTTTCTACAAATAGGATTATGATTGGTCTATAATTTAAAATTATTGGTATGTTCTTAAAGCGCAAACTCAGTCAACTTGAATTGGGAATTGGGCATATCTCCATGTTTTTAAATAGAACACCCTGTATAGATTTAGATCATTCAATTCCTATTAATAAGTGCTTCGATTTTTATTAAGCATATCCTATGTCTATCTCTTCTACTTTTCAAGTTATTATGGTTTTTAATAAGTTTTCTTTATTCCAGTCATATTTAAATTCTTAGCAGTTATCAAGGAATTCCCTGCCAGTGAAAACTCTGTACATATTTACTCACCGACACAAAACAATTTTTTCCGCAGTTTTCTGACCAATTGTGTGTAACTTTTTTATTTCTTTGACGTCACCACTGTTTAAAATCTTCAGCACGTAAACATCATGTGAGTCAATTTTCCTCGGCGTTGGCGTTGGTACATCCGACAATCTATAAAACCAAACTACAAAAATTGAATTCATAAAATGTTTACTAACAATTTCCGTGGTGCTGGTTTCGGTGGTGTTTTGTTTCTTACAGAGAGTCGCACACTACGGCGAAGCCCACCAATCGGTGAGCTTTTGGGTGGACGACAAGACGAACGTACGATCGGTGTCGGTGGACTTTCAATTCCTTTCGGTGAATTTAATCTTTTCAATGATAATCTGGTACTTCGTCTTTTTGGTGAATTTCCTTTAGCTTGTCGTTTCCTTTTTGGAACGTCAGGCAATTTAAATGTGAGTTTCTCCGATTTTTGGGAATCGCGTTTACGTTCTAAAATTTCACTAGACTTGCATAATTTATCCACGATTACATCACTTATATTTGCCAAACCATCCGAATTTATGAGTAGTTCTTGAATTGAAACATCTTTCAATGGGCATAAGAGAGGTAAGTCATCGGAACATTCCTTTTGAATTGGACTGCTGTGAGCTAATTTTTCCGATTCGATTAACTTCACTTCATCTCGCACCAACTGCGATATCGTCGACTGTAATTTATTCCAAGAAAATCTAAACAAAACTAAATATGCACTAAAATGTTTATCTTTACCTTGAAGATTTCCTTACTGTGGGAGTTTCTTTAACTAAATCTTTCAATTTTTCCATAACTGTCGATTCGATAGCATCAACACATTTTTTTACAATGGGACTGAGGTTTGGTGCGTCATGTATCGAAGAAATCGATGATAAATTCATAGAAATTGATGCCTGTTCTAAATTCTTACTCAACGTCGAGCTAAGCACTTTCGGACGTTTCAATGCAGTCGATGTTTGGAAAACGCACGATCGTTTCATCGGTGTGATGTAACGTGAATTAACAACTTTTGTTTTCTTCACAGAATTCATCACTTCCAACAAATATGGATTCTCTTTCTAAAAAAATCATCCTCAGAAAAAAAAACAAAAATATGTATATAAACGAACGGTGTATCTCATTACAATGCTGTTAAGTTCAGGTTTATTTTTCAATCTTTTCGCTCGTTGTGCAAACTCCAACGTTTGTATCGAATCATGAATGTCATCTGAATTAGGACTGACGCAAGCAATCAATGTCGCGTAATTTTTCCTATTTAAGGAATCTACAAATAAATGTTATATACGAGCTTTCGATTTTGTAATTTAAACCTTGCAGTATTGTCGTGATCATCGACTGTCGATAGGGTATATGGGAATGATTCAATGACAAGGCATTTATAACTTGCCCGATGCTTAACAATCCTTTATTGATATTGACACCTTCGTGAAATTGCGAACCCTCCGTTCCAGTCTTTTTCACGCTTTCTGAACCTGCCAAGTCGACCAAATTTATCTTTGCTTCAACTTCGTTGTTTCTAAAATCCGCCGATTATTTTACGTCACAAACTAATTCGACTTACTTGTTTATCACTCGGCAATAAATGGTGAATACGGCGTGAGAACGGGAACTATTGGAATTTTGTCGCGTATCGCCGGTGTGTCGATTCTTCCCAGCTAATAAAATCATATCGTTTGCATCGTGCACGTTGGACACTTTTAATTTGTTCAAGTTACTTATGCTGAAACCTTTAACGCGGAGCGAAGCCTTATTTTTGCTTAATAAATCGTACACTTTTTCATTGTATATCTCGTAAAACGAGATATAAACTTCGATCTGTGTGTTTTCGTTGCTTTTATTAAAAATTGTTTCGAATGTCCTGATGATTATACCAGAATCTTTCTAGAAAAAAAAAATTTTTTTTGAACATATATGATTTATATATCAGGAAGATATAACTTTTATTTAAAATTTTGCTCAAAATAGTCTATTTCATAGAGGCTTAACAGACTTTAATAATCTGCCGCATGCAGTACAGTATTGAATTTTATACAATTCAAAAAGCTCTTAAGAAGGTACATTATAGATAACATAGATAACTAAAAGAAAAATATTAGGTATATCTAATGTAATGTATTGTTTATATATTAATATGTAATGTATTAGCAATGCTAGTAAATAAATTATTATTATTATTATTATGTATAGTAACTTACATTTGAATCACTGCCAATGGTGTACGTTTTACCAGTTCCGGTTTGTCCATATGCAAAGACTGAGCAGTTATAACCTGAAATAACCTTATCGATAAGGGGTTCCACCATTTGTCGATAAACTTGTTCCTGGGTCGAGTCTTCCATAAATATATTGTCGAAAGAATACGACTGCCCTCGCTCGACAACAAGTAGTACCTTAAAAGCAAAATTTGCAATTCTACTAAACAACAATGGGGCACTCACCGGAGGGTTGTTTTTGATTAAGTTCATGGCATCGTAGGGTTTATTTTCATTTTTTGTGCAAGGCCTCACCCTTACAGCAACGTTGACGAAATCATCGACGGAATCCATTTATTTAAAATTATTATTAGTTATTAAAAATCCTGTTATGGATAGAAATGCCCACTTTTTATCTTTCAAATTCAAACAACCGTATGACCGTTTACCCCCACTACAAGACTAGTTCAAATGATTAAATACTAAGAATCAAGAAATTCCAGCTGAATTTAATTTGTACAAAAAAGTTAATCAATCTATACAATATTTAATTTATTGATTGTTATTAATTAAACATTTTGGCTTTAAATCCACTATTATATACAATAGGTTTGTTTCAACAAACGATTCGGAACGATACAGAACGACTTCGGATTTTTTCGACCTATCACAGAGCGAGTTCAGTTCCTTGAAATTAGTCACAAATAAAATTGAATGTTTTTATTGGTAGATGAAATCCCCAACCGTCTGGGACTGTTGGAAACGACCTAATCAACTTTTAGTTCATATGCACTAACGTTTAGTTCACAAGCACTGATAATTGATATAAACTAATTTTAGAAGTACTAACCTATTTATTTATCTATTATAAAAATAATTACAAGATTTAAATGTCGTTCACACTAGAAATACGTTTGAAAAAAGTCGATAAAGTTTACTATGAAGGCGTAAGTAACAACGTTCAAAAAAATCAAAATTAATCGACTCGTTTTAGGACAACGTAACCGGCCTGATCATAATAAACTCAAACTCCGACCTCAAACACGACGGCATTACTTTATGCATGGAAGGCTACGTCAATTTACAATTAAGTTCGAAAAACGTTGGCATTTTAGAGGCGTTTTACAACTCCGTCAAGGTAAACATAACTTACACATGAAACATCATGTCAATAGCCGAGTTCCATACAGTAACAACTCAATAATTGTCGTTTTTGAGTTATTTCACTAGTTCGAACGATATATCTTTACCTTGTGCAATCAAGAAATAACTCTTAATTCAAAACATAGAAAGCACTGGTTGCTATATGGCATTATGAAATCTGCCAAACCCATAGAGTAACTATACTTGTTACAGTATGGATCTTAAATTTATGTGCCTGTGAGTCAAATTTACACCATTGACGAAATCTCCGATGACTTTGATTTGAAAAAGTTCGTTTCAAAAATTGGAAATAATTTTTCACAAAATACGCTGAAGGAAAAGGTAAGTTAGAAGGACGTCAAAATAATTAGAGTTGGAAAAAAGCATCCCCCCATTTTTTTATAAAACTTCCCATGACCAGTTAGCATACAAACAGATTAAAATTATATATACTTTACGTTCCAACTCTATTCCTGAAATGAAATTAACCCCATCTTATAAGAAACCACCTCCAATAGCAACAAAAAAGAAACAACACTTACTAGAAATGTGCAAAGAAACCTCTAATGCAGTATCAGAGTGAGTCTGACGATACTGATGAGCATTAAATTAAATTTTTTGAAATTCAAATTTCTTTTTATTAAATTCAGTTTGTTTATAAAATGAAAATAAATCTATTTCTTATAGTAACTAGTTGAATTATTTGAGTGCAATAGAG
>JAFFZR010028231.1:0-13736 GCA_018397195.1 Lethrus apterus | reverse complement strand
CGAGGATATTTGGTATTGACTGTTTAACTTGAAGCATTGTTACCATTATGCCAACGAATCGTTACAAAATCGTCGTTAATAAAAACATTATTAATTTTTAAAGAGAACTACCTAAATTAATTTTTTTTACCTAAAAGTGGAATATCTCGAAAACCGCTCAATTTTAGTATGGGGTCTGTATTATAAACTTTCCCTATTTTGTTCCGGGGAATCTAAAAATGCGACGATATACAGGGTGTTCCATTTAAAATAACAAAGTTGTATAACGTACAGGCAAAACTAAACACCCTGTATATTTCAGAATAATTTTATGGTGTAGAGTACTTGACTCCAAACAACTTTTACTTGAAACATTTTTTAATAAAGTGAATAGGTAAGACGTAATAGACCAACCCCAGATAGTTGGCACACCCGGTATTATTGCCCAATAAATGTTGGAATAATAATTCATAAAAGAATTATTTTGTTATAAAATGTTAGGATGTCGAGTGATTCTGCAGTATATTTAAACAAATATTTGTATAATGACACAAACACAAGTATAAAATGTCACAACGATGACGACGATTAACAACAACAATCGCGTGACATAGCAAGCATCTTTGGTAAACGTTCGTCTCGCTCACACATACATATACCTTAGTGGGCAATGTTTACAACACGGTATTGGAAATGAAACCTTTCAATAATTTATAAAAATCCAGCATATTTTATTAACGATCATCGGTATTGGTTTCGAAAATCAAGCTGACACAGGTTATTTTCTTTCTTGGAACAATTAGCGGTGATCTTAGGTCGACCCAACAAGACCTGGCCTTGCCTTGTTTACTCTGCACTAAGGTCACATTGCTTAGGCACGACTTGTCTGACATAAACTCTCGTAATTTACACCATAACATATTCACGCTCAACAACTGAAATATAATTGAATTGATCGCGGATCACGGCTGATCACGTTATTAATGTGACACAAACCATTTTCGTGAAAGTTAATTATTATAATTATGTATGTTTCCAATTGGCAATTTTTTTAATCGAAAAATTCAAAAGTTAATTATATGTGTAATAAATTAAAATGTTAATATCCAGATTCCAATTAATTTAATTTAAATTTCAACAAGCTTAGAGACAAATAATAGCAATAAATTATAAATCGATCGTTATGATCGTAAAACTATAAAACAAAATCGTTGTCAAACCTGTATCTTGCCATCGTTTTCTGCTTCTAGATATTGTTTTTGTGTTTTTATTTTTTAACCTTAAATTAACATTATATCTGTTCATATGCTTATTAACTGTCTTGACAAGCTTCATCAGCTTATGACACAGTCGGGCCAGCACCAAATACAATATGATTGCAAGATCTACATTTTTTTAATACTTTGAACCCCGTTTATTAAATAAATAATAATTTAAACACAATTTCCCGATTCTAAATAAATTAATAAATTTATAAACTATGAAAACAAGGAGCTAAAAAAATTTCTATTCACATCAACTTTCTATAAAAGTTTATTAATAAACATTCTGTAGGTTTATTATTTTGCATTAACTCATCTTGTATTATTCTATTATTATTATTATTATAAAATGCATTTTTACAAAACTTAATTTAGAATCAAACAATTTCTTGATTTAACAAAAAGCCACTTTCATCAAAGTTTAACGATGATCGTTGTATGACCGGGAAAAATTTTGCATGAAGAAATCGCACGTCGAAAATTTCACTTTTAAAAATACCAACCATCCGATAATAAAATGTTACAAGAATGGGTCGTAAATACGCGTAAGACCTGTCGGTACATTCTCGACCTAAGTAAGAATAAACAACAATAAGAGAAATAGCGAGGCAAGTGCCGGGTTAGTTAATCCCACAGGTAGATAACCTGCGGCCCAGGAAGGGCACACAACAATAATTTCGAATTTACGACCGTCTTAAAACCTTTTAAGGATCGTTAAATACGGAAAAGGCAATACGACTTTAAAGTCTTCAATGCTAGAATAAGACACATCTAGACGAACAAACACAAGTCTAAGATACACGCTAGCAACTACCTACAATATTTATAAATTGACTGTTAAACGATGTCCTTTATAAGAAAATACGGAAAATAATGGTTTTACGTAAAAAGGTTTCGATATTTATTCGCTGATTTATACAGGCTGGGATTAAAGTATGGAATATTTAAAAAAGGCGAACTCAACCGGTTCTTTAAAAAACGCTGAAACAGGTCGATTTTATTTGTTTAAAATTACACATTAATATTTGCGATTCACCTTCCGACTTTCATTTGTTTTGTAGTTAAAATTTTAAATGACAATATAGATTTTGTTGTAGTGAAATTCGATAGTGATTTTTCTTCCCTTTGTCACCATAAAATATGAATTCAAATTAATTCAATGTAAACAGTTTTTTTTTTTTTAATGGCTTTGGTAATTTTTGCATTCAACACAACAGAAATAAACCTTTTAATTTGAATGTTGAAATTAAACCCAACGTATGGATTAAAAAAAAATCCGTCAAACGCAAAAAAAAAATAAATTCTGATCGAAATAACGATGAACAACGATGAGAAAAATTGGGATTTTTAGTCCATAACTCGAGAATGAAAAATGTTAGGATAATAGGACTATTTTCATTGAATTCGCCGTCATTTTCTCAACAAATGACATCAAATTGATTGGTGAGATGTTATTTTCTTAAATTTTCAACTTTTCAAAAAAAAAAAATTACGATTTTTGTCAATTTGAAGTCAACTTCAACCTTCTGATGACGAATTTTACGTCTGTTTCGAGTTACGAAAATCGCTTTCTCTCAAACTGAAAAAAATATGTGCAAACGTGTCTCGGTGATTAGTTTTCGAGCGAAAACTCAAGATTGAAAAATGCTTCGACGACGAGTTATTTATTGAATTTGCCATCTTTTCTTGAACAAGTGTGAGAAATTCGATAAAGTTTGGAAATTTTCCAACTTTCATCGAAAATTGCCTTTTTGGATAATTTTCGGATTTCTTTATAAATTTTCAAAAATTAACTATCCAAATGACAATGAGTCAGAATATGTCCAGGAACTGTCCAAGAACTGTCCAGGAAATAGCGGATTCCCGGATTTCGTGAAAAATCTTCAAAAATTAACTGTCCAGATGATAGTAATTCAGAATATGTCCAGGATCTGTCCAAGAGTGTCAAGGAACTAGCGGATTTCTGGATTTCATTAAAATTTCATTAACTGTCCAGATGACAGTCAGTCAAAATATGTTCAGGAACTGTCGAAGAACTGTCCAGGAAATAGAAGATTTCCGGATTTCATTAAAAATCTTCAAAAATTAACTGTCCAAATGATAATAAGCCAGAATATATCCACGAACTGTTGAGGAAATAGCAGATTTCCGGATTTCATTAAAAATCATCAAAAATTAACCGTCCAGATGGTAGTAAGTCAGAATATGTCCAGGAAATGTCCAAGAATGTCCAGGAAATAGCGGATTTCCGGATTTCATTAAGAATCTTAAAAAATCAACTGTCTACATGACAGTCAATCAAAATATGTCCAGGAAATATCCAAGAACAGTCCAGGAAATAGCGGATTTCCATATTTAAATACAAATCTTCAAAAATTAACTGTCCATAGTAAGTCAGAAATGTCCAGGAATTCTCGAAGAACTGGCCAAGAAAGTTTAATTTAAAAAATAATCACAATAATCGTTCAACAAGTACTTTTGCAGAAAAAATAAGACAAAATTATGGGGGTAAAATTAGAAAAAGTTGGGTTGGCTTTAGTGAAAAGGGTGAGGTTGGATTGGATAAGATGAGATTCAGTTTTAAAATCAAAATGATACTTTATTCCAGCTTTTCTCCGAATTTGCCCGGAGTTTCCCCGGATTTGCCCGGAGTTTTCAAGATTTTGTCCGGAATTTCCCGGACTTTGCCCGGATTTACGCGGATTATTCGGGATTGCCTGGAGTATTGATGAATGAATGAAACATTGGCTTAAAACAGTCCATTAAATGGGAAATGTTCAATACTTCGTTTTAATGTCCTAACTTTTGCTAGCCTCAGTAAGTCGGGAAATTGTCCCCTAAAGGACGAATAATTTATAAAGTGCGTAAGACGTTCAGAAACCGTATCTGATGCATAGATCCACTTTTTAGAAACTTGAAATAGAATTAATAATTCTAAGCAACAAAAATCACCAAAAACAAATACATATTTCGAAATTTTCATTTTGCACACATAATAATCATTTGAAATTTTTTTGCTTTATCGCTTTTATACTTCTAAATTATGACAGAAACTTTTTTTAATAATACTTTTGTATCATTACATTTGTAATGTACTTCGTACATGAAAATTTATGGTTTCATTGGGAATTGATTGGATCGTATCTGGTTGAATCATAAGGAATATGAATGAACTGAAAAGTAAAAGCGATATCTGGTAAGGCCAGGCTGAGAGATTTAAAAATATTGCTTGGTATTAAGAGAAAAAGAAAAAAAATGTTAGAAGACATGCACATAAAAGTACATGAAAGTTGGTATTATTTCTGGAAATGTTACAATAACACAAGTTACATCTGAATGTATTATTATTATTAGTTTTTCTATGGTTCGTTCATTTCCGGCGTTCATTTCCACACAGTATATTATTTATTTAACATATTTCGTTGTATGGCGTCAGTTAATAATAATCTTTAAAATATTGCAATTAACACAGTATGATCCAGTACAATTTCTTCACATTTCTTTGTGAATTTACAACCTCCAAGTGCGAAATTGCCGTACATGTGCACGACGAAACTCGAGTTGCACGTCGCCGTGCACATTTACATTGATTGTTTTAGTGTCAGCGCAAGGAGAAAAGAGTATTCACGTTCGAGGAGTCGAGATGAGGTTTAAATTATGGTAAATGTGTCTACGAGGTGTTGTAATGTAGCCGTAACTACCTATTGTGTTTACATCTCTTCAATAACACCTTCTTCGTGAACGCTGCGGCTCTTACCGACGAGTGTTAACATCGCATGCCTCCGTAATATGTAAGTAATTACTCTCGGCTTAAACACGAAAATGAATTTGAAATGTTAGGTATTATTTTGTTTCGTTTGATGCGAGAAGAACAAAAAACACAACGATTTAGAAACAAATTAAGTAGAGACAAGATTTTGTAATTCATTCAGTAGAATTTGTGAAAAAAATCATAGCCGCCCAGAAATCATCGAACTTCAGAAAAATATTAAAAAGCTGAAACCTTTGATTGTAGTATTTACAATTCCGACAAAAAAGATATTTAAAAAAAAAATTATTTCTAATTTAACGCTCTAGGATACAACGTTAAATTTTTCCCTATTAGATGACGTGGTTGGTTCTAAATAATACAGTAAATTCCAATCCTTGCTGTGTTTAAAATTGCATGTACCAATGCATACTTGTTATAAAAGCAAATAAGGTGGAATATCTAAATGTGTTGTGAAACATCGTACAGTTAGATAAACATGAAGGATTTGCGTATATGCGACAGATGGATGGCGTTCGCTTAACGTGTAAATAATAACACCCTCGGACAAACACCATTGTCGCATCAATACTTTCTTCCGTGGGTTAATGGACCTTAGAAAATTAGTTGACAAAAATCGCATTGTGCGTTTAAATGAATGCCGCGTTATTCACAAGAAAACGTATAAATGCTAATGAATACACGTTTAAAATTGCCATTTAATAACATTTAGTTAATTGAATTGCGGATTTTCAAAGACGTTCTCAAAATTGATTAACTGCCGATAAATTAGTTTCTTTCGTAATAATGAACGGAAAATATGAAATATTTACAAAGTATGCGAACTTAAATCAATCATGCACAATAAATTTAAGAGAAACTGTGTATATTTCCTTAATTATTTATAGGCAACAATAATTTGCTGGCTTTATTTTAAATCAAAATTAACCATGTTTACAAAAATAAAATCTATAGTTATGTTTTATGATAAAGATGATGATTTTCAAGCATCAGGGACAGCCTAACCACAGGGCTAAATGGGCTATAGCCTAGGCGCCAGCCTTTTTGGGTGGCAATTGTTCTTATAGGTTATTTGAATTTTGTATTTTCTTTTGTACTTTTTATATTTCTTTTGTACTCCTTTTGTACACGCTTTTTTGAATTTCAATTTCGGAACGAACCCAACCATACATTATAAATTTTTAAAAATTGACATTTTGAATTTTTATAATTTGAATTACGGAGCGAACCTAACCCATGTCAACCTAACCATAAATTATAAATTTTAAAATTCAATTACGGAGCGAACCTAACCCTTTTACAAACTGACCTTTTGAATTTCAATAATTTCAATCATGGGCGAACCTAATCCATGCCAATCCAACCATAAATTTTAAAAACAGACTTTTTGAATTTCAATAATTTCAATTTACGGAGCCAACCCAACCCATAGAACGACCCTTTCCCATCCATCCGCACTCCGTTTTCGTAAAGAATAATTCACCTTATTTATTGGTAATTATATTAACTTTTTATAGAAACTTTTGTAAAACTTCACTGGTCACACCGCATATTTTCTTATGAAGAGGAGCGCATTATAGTTAGTTGCGACGGGCGACAACTATCTTAGGACGGCCCTAACAAAGATGATGATTTCCAAGCATCGTTCAAACAAATGTCAATAACTGTAAGATTTAATAACGTACAATTTTTAGCGAGAAATGTTTACAATATCCCACAATAAAAAAGATTACGGCATATGTTTCATCTCTTCGAAGGTGTTGTCCGTAAATTTAATATTTTTTTGTCGTAGTTTCTTTGATAAACGTACAGATGTCGCGTCGCGTCTACATTAAAATGCAACTAAATATACCGTAAAGATTTTTAGTTTACCTTGATCTACTTGTCTACGCAAGGATTATATAGTTTTAAGGTTTTTCATATTTTTCATTATGTTTTTTTTTATATACATATTTATACATACTTATCTATGAATTCTTGAGCTTTCGATCATAAAAGGCTTTAAATATAATAAAAAAATATTTGTCACGATAAATATTTTAAAATAAATAAATACCAGAAAGAAGAGGAGGAAAGGACAGGGAAAGACGTGGTTGCAGCAAATAGAAGGAATAGGAAGAGAAAAAGGAAAAGGATGAAGGGAAATGAAAAAGCAGCGATCGGAAAAACGAGAAGAAATGGGTGGAGGAATGAAGCACGAAACTCCAACGTAGGGCAAAAATGAAGAAGAAAAAGAAGAAAATAAATGTATAAACGCCCTATTTATAATAGAAAAACGATTGCACCGTTATATATATTTTTTATTGTATAAATTAATAAACAAAAGAATTAATTTTTTACACCAAAACGCTTGAACAAGCAGAAAGTATGAAAAAATTTTCGTAAGAATTGTTTAGCTAGAAGTTACATTTGGAATATCCATTCCCAAATTAATTTTTAGTTTTAGCTTTGTGATGAATTATTAAACATAAAGTAAATCACGTGACTTATAAGCAATGAAAATACTGTATAATAATAATAATGCATAAGGCCACAGCCGTGGAAATAAAATAGTAACTTGGATATGATCCCAGGTCGGTTTGCCTCGGAAAACATTGTCAAGACCTACGCAACGTTGTCTGGATAAATTTACTACATAAAATCCATTTATTGTTGGGTTTTATTGTATTTCTAAAAATCGCTTTCCGACAGACACCATTCGAGTTCTTCCAGAGATTAAATCGCGAAACATAACGCTTTCATAATAACTGGTTGTGTAATTTTCGTTGTGAAAATTATCGTTTCGAACTCTATTTGAGATGCGTTTAGTGTTTGAGTTGTCACCGAACCGTTAAATGACAATTTCAACAGATTAATTGTGTAGTTCGAAGATTGATTTTTACGTCGACATGGAACGTCGTAAGTTAAGAAAGACGACGAAATTATCGACAGATTTTGTGTATCTTAAAAAATATTAATAAAAATGATCATTTGTCGATTATAGTTTAAGAAAATTATAGTTTAAAAAATAGTCACACAATATTTTTTTTATAAAACCAGTGACAACAAATTCCTACAGGTACCAATCACTACTTTAGAATACACAACGGTCTTATCGTACAATTTTAACGTATCAAATTGCACGTAAACACGAGCCATTTCGACAGAGAATAATATCCATTCACGAAAAGACAAAGATGAAAACGTCGACGTAGAAACAATACATAGTTTCGAAGGAAGTGGTAGATCTATTAAAACTACCGTCTGACATACATATAGAATAAGTTAACTCAAGACTCAATGTTCGTTCAGTCTATCGAATAGTTACATGTATAGAATTTTAATTAATATCAGTGACTCTGGTACGAGATCTATTTGTTGATAAGATTGTATTTTATGCGAATTTCATTCTTGTGGTTTTATGTGTAAAGCACTAGACACAAAGTAAAATAATATATAGGATACAGCATTAACAAAATATATCTATAAAATCGAATGAAAATTATAAAATAGAAACGATTTGCGTTAGAAGAATAAGAAATTGAATTAAAATTGAAGAAAGAATGTATGAAGAAAAAAACGAACTATGTTATTACTGAAATATTGAACAAACTGAGTGCTTCTATTTATCGTCCGTTACGTTTTAACTACAAACTCTAACATGAAGAAATGCATAATCCGGAACAAATGACAAAATAACAAAAAGTTAAATAATTCCAACTCATCGACATGATTTTTGCCCTCGAATAGCTAAAATATTAATTTTCAGTTTTTGCCTCTGGAGGTTCATAGTCATAGTCATTATTATATAGTAACATGTAATCTTTTAATGAATTAGGCGTTTAATGGATTAGGTTTTTAATGGATTAGGCGTTTTAATGAATTAGGCATTTTAATGGATTAGGCGTTTTAATGGTTTAGACGTTTTATGGATTAGGCGTTTTACGGAAAAAGGCGATAACGAATTAGGCTTTTTAATGGATTAGGCGTTTAATGGATTACTAGTAATTATTAACTATAAATTCAATACTGTAATGGTAATTAATGCGACATATGAATCTGTGCGCTTGTACATTCTTATATACAGATGAGATTAAAGTATGAAATCCGACCGACCGGTTTTTTAAAAAACGATGAAACAAGTCGATTTCATTTTTTAAAAATACACATTAATATGTGTGTTTCACCTTCCGACTTTCATTTGTTTTGTAGTTATCATCACAAAAATTTTTAAATGACAATATAGATTTTTTGTAGTGGAATCCTATAGTGATTTTTCTTCCCTTTATGCAAATAAATCATAAAGCTGCACAAAAAAAAATCTGAGAAAAATATAAGAAGAAACAATTGAACTTCAAAGAAAAGAATTAAAGCGAATACCTTTATTATTTTTATATATAAGTTTAATACAAATCCCATCAAGCTTTCGAAGTCGGGTTATCCGTCTAATTTCACGTGCGTACAACTTTTGACCATTTCCTTTCATCTTAGACTTCAATCCTTGTTTCCATTGCTCTCTTTCATCGTTTTAACATTAAGTTTATTTCATTTTTTTTCCGGTCTTGCTTTGAGACTCTTTTTCTGAATTCTATAAGTTCTTCACGCGTATGTGTTATGCGTAGTGCTCGGCATAACCCTTGATAGCAACCATGATTCACATTTTACGTTAATACTGGTATTGGATACTGTTTTATTGTTTTCTTTGTTGTTTCTTAATTTCCGTTTGCTTTTATTATCACACCCAGATATTTAAACTGATTTATTTTTTTCTATTTTCTCGTCGTTAATTTATATTTTTATTATTTACTGTTGTTTTTACGTCATTTATTTTCTGTTTATTGTTTTTCATTTTCACGTTTTAAATTATTTTCTAAGTTTGCCTGTTTACGTGCATATTTAACTGTTTGTAAATTTCTATAGTCTATAGTTTCCTTAATTTACGATAAGTCCTTCATAATGTCGCGCATAAAGATTGTGAATAAGATTGGACTCATCACACCTTAGTACTTCTTGCTTTACTGACATATTGTTCTTACATATTGAATAATTTTTTACTCTCTTTTTACAAACTTTTAATTTAATTTAATTAAATATTCGGTTTCATTGATGTTCAATTATTTTTACGAGTCATATAATCAAGTGGGCAAATTTCTAGAAATGGAAGAAAATAACCTTCTATACATTCTTCAATACTTTAAAATCGACACGAAAATCGAATACGGCTATTTACACTGTGTAAACGTGTCTCGCAAGTAGCCAATTAGTAAACGATTTTTTTAAGTGAGAATTTTAATTTACTCCTCCGAATTTACAAACATAGTATAGATGTTTTAAGTAAACATAAATGTCTTAAATTTACGTGGGGATTTATTACAATAATCGTGTGTGTGTTGTTAGTCTTTAAAGGTGGAGATTGTTTCAAAAATGGTCTTTAGTTTTATCAAAGGCCACTGATAAAACTAATCCTGAAAATCCATACAAACATTTACTATTTGCAAGGTGAATTTTAGTAACTGGACATATTTAAACACGTAATAAAAATAATAAATAAACTTAACTCACAAATAAATAATTTCTAACCTGAGTAACACCAAGCCGGCCATACCACGGGACCTTCGGTATCCATTCTTACATATAATATAATCCAATACTGCACTAATTACAAATTGTTGTGCACTAATTTCAACACTAATTGTTCACTTATCGTCCCAGATGAAGCTAAAATGAATAATTGTGGGTTTACGACAAGAAAAATTTGTTTGTTGATTATTGAATAAATAGTGTCAAATTTTTTCCTGCAACACTTGGATTTTGTGGTTTGTGCCCATAAAAAAAAAAAACAAATTGTAACAAATTTATTATGAAATAAGAAATAAAATAATTAGTGATTAGAATTTTAAAATAATAAACAAATAATAATAATAACGCTTCGTGACGTATCAATTTGATGTGAAATTTGATGTAATTGAAATTAATTTGAAATTTGATACAATTTATTTAATATAAAATTATATAACAATTTTAATTTTAATGATTACTGAATATTAGTTGAGATAATATCAACAGTGGGGAGACAATTATTATAACAAATTTTTTAATAAACAATATTCATATGATTTTAATTTTGTATGAATTATATGTATTCATTATTTTTTTTTGGAATATTGTTTTAATCTTTGAATATTGAAAATTAAATGAAAATTCCAAACCCACATGGCAAACAAAAAAAAATTCACACATTAATCCCTGAAACACATTTTTCTCGTCAACAAAAGCTCATCTATCGCAATATTTCATCGCAAACAATCGTCGATGATTAATTATCGAAAATAATCGCACCGTCAGTAATTTATTGTTAACATCAGCACTCGCGTCACTCGTAAACTCTAACGTCGAACGCGGCCATTAATTCGCCATTAATTACCGCGTCATTAACGAAAGGGGCACCCCGTAATTAAGTGATTGATCGTTCTCGGAAGCGCAAAGGATCCAAGGATGAGACGCGGACGACTATCCTCCGACGTGCGTCCGCCCGACGCGCACTTATAAGCTCGGTAGGCCGTGGTGGGTAACTACTGCAATAAACTAGTAGGCCGGGTGAACCCGTGACCGCGGCAGGTGCAAGTGAAATAGTTGGCCATGGACGACCTCAGCACGGCGCGCACTGATCAAGAGTGCTCTGCTTTGGAATCAGTTGCCACCACTCACCGCACTGTCATTTCGCATAGAGGCCAGCATGTACACCGCACTCTTCGATCTTTTACTGCCTACCGGTCGTGTGGTTGAAATTTTATCGAAACCGACCATTATCAATGTGCTCCTACGGAAGTAACTGAATTATATACATTTCTTTAAGTTGTATTGTTACATTCAAATAGTGCATTAATAAAGACGTTATGCTAATGACGTGGACGACATGGTGTATAAGGAATTCCCCAAGATTCAATTCTTACGCTAATAAATATTAAACAGAATTTTTTTTGGTTTCTACAATTACTGATACATAATTACTATTCATGCAACAGCAAAAATTCTTAAGCATAGTTACATCACCATAAGTGACCATAGTGAAGTAGTGAAAGCCTTAGAAAAAAGTGAAAACTTTCAATCAAAGCCATTGAGTCCAATAGATTAAAAATACAAAAAAAATGAAGTATAAAGTCGGCAACCGAAGAAAAAAAATTGCATCGTGATTACAAATTTCTCCGTGTAACAAATCCATTTTCTTCTTCCAATACAAATAAATATTCCAATCCAGACTTAATAGAGGCAATTTAACAAAAAAACAAAAGAAATATTTTCGCTTGTTGTTGGTCTTTTCTATTGAGGATGATACATTCAATCAAGCAGCTTATCCAATATCTTCAATAAAACAAACCACTAAATGTATATAATTTTGTCCTAAAATACATATGACGATTCCTTTAAAATTCATGAGGCAATAAGTTTTTTCCTTCCAAAAATTATTTTTTCTAAATCAATGTAAAACAAACCAATCACACAAAACAGGTTTTTCTGTCAAGTTTTCCGTTTCAAAATGATCGGGAGATAGCGCGGTTCTTCTTCCTAAATAAATATTTTTCTGCCATTTCTTCGAATGTCAAATAAAAAATCCAACCGAACACGTTTATTCCAAACCAACCTCACATGTTACTCAATCCATTCAAACCAACAAACTTTTTTTGTATTTTATGACGATTTCTGCAGACTTCGTCGCTCAATAGCTTTTTCTTCACTATATCTTCTTTATAAGAAAATTTGTTATTATTAATTTTTTATTGTTACCGATGGACAATTTTATTATTATTATTATTATTATTATTATTATTATTAAGCCAATCCAATAGAATCAAAATAAGATATTTTCATTCTGAATCCAATTTTTTCGAGTTAAACGAATATTTATTCCAGTCAAAAATTAATATGTGTAATCCAATGAGACCAACCACAAAAGGAAGCTAATTTTAAAATTTTTCTTTACTATTCGTGATGAATTCTTTGTCAGGCAAGAATTTCAAGAAAAAATTGTCAATACGAAACTAGGAACAAAAACAATAAGAAGAAATTTACTTTATTCGAAAAAATATTCCATTGCAACCACAAAATGAAGAACATTTTATCTAAACAGCATTTATGTTATTCATGAATATTTTTCAAATTGTTTATGCAAAAAATCCAATTTCTTATTTCCAAATAAATACTACAGTCTAAACTCAACCGATGCAGAAAATCATAGAAACTAAGATTTCTTCCAAATCTACACAGAGGAGATACTATTTAACAAACCAACAAACGAATAGCGAAGAGAAGACATTTCTTTCTAAGAAATGTTTTTGTCATCCCAACCCAATAAAAGCAACCACAAATTATAAAATAAAAAATTATGGAACATAAATCAAAATAAGAATTTTTTAACAACAGATTATTCATAAAAAATTTTTTTTTTTATTCCAGACGATTTCTTCAAATTGCTCAGGCAATAAATCTGATTTCTTCTTTTCAAACAAATATTTATTTCTAAAGGGAAAACGATTGAACAGATGAACCACACCACTCAATAAACCAAAAAATGTGGATTTTTTTCTCACAAATTAATGGGTATTTTAATCTAAATTAAATTGCTGCACTTGTAAAATTCGCCTTTTCTTTAAAAAATTCATTTGTTGCTTGATATTAAATTATCAGGCAATAGATCCAACTTCAAATATTATTTTTTGAAGAAAAATTATTTATTGAAAAATCTTATG
>JAFFZR010028230.1:0-13748 GCA_018397195.1 Lethrus apterus | reverse complement strand
CATCACTGGATTCAGAAAAAAATCCTCTACCGTATTAAATTTTAAAAAATATACATTGCCGTTTGAAAAAAAAACTTGACTATCGCTTCACATTAAAGTTAATGCAGAAAAAAATCAAAATTAAAACGACCTTGTAGTATTTTTACGGTCATTTATCTGTGTTTTTTGTTTTTTGAAATCGGACAATAAACAAGAGAGCTACAGCTTGCGGCGTTCTTTAGGAATCACCCTGTATATATATATATATATCTGTATAGTGCCACCGCAATTTCAGTCTTAATTTTTTAACGTGAAGTTGATAGTGTTCTTATATTCTTTTAACCTTAGGTGTTTTATATCATATATTGTATAAATGAGAGAAGAATTTGTTTTAATCTTCACTTTAAAAATAATATTATTAATATCTTCTTTTCAATTAACACCAATCAAACGTCAAAAATAAATATTATTACTTCAAAAATAAATAAAATGTAGGAAGATAACTGGACATTCTGGCAAACACAAATCATTCGTTATTAATTGGATTTTTTTAAAACATTTTTTATGAAATTGAAGAAGAAGCAAAGTGTACAGATTACGTTAGATTTTTTTAGTTTAAATTCGAGTATGCGGAACAAAAAAAATACTAGCTTAAATTCGGACAAGGATTTTTCGAAATCTTGAATAGTTGCTTATTATTATTTTTTTATATACCATCGTTATGCATAGTACAGAGTGAGCAATTGGAAGTGACCACCACGTGATCAAAAATTTTAAGGTGGCGACATTGGTAAGTTGTACTGTGTTTATTACTATAACCTTAAAAGAAGAGAAGTGTCAAATTAATTGTTAGCTTGATCAGTACTTGTATACCTTGTGACTTCTTTAATACACTTAATACAGAAATAATTTGGAAAAAGGTTTTCATTCCAGTATTTATTAAAAAAAACTTACAAGAAAATCACAGAGAAACTTAAAAAACTAGCGCTTTCAAACACGTTAAACGTCAGATGACAGAACGTAAATACAAAAAGCAGTATGAGTAGCAGTAAAACTAAAAAATACACTGGTTTTGTGGCGTATGTGGTCACGTGGTGGTCACTTCCAATTGCTCACTCTGTATATATAACACTTTTTTTACATTCCCCTTCTAGATAGACTCGCATTTTAATTCTTTAGACAATTTTCCTGTAGAAGAATTGGAAGAGCTGTGATTTTTCTTTGACTTTGTATTTAAACAATATTATTATATTTTTTAGTTACTACAAATTATCGACTAGTGTATTGCCCAATATGACCAGTTCGCATCATCTAGTAAATAAATAAAAAAACAATAAACAACAAACCTGACTACTTGTATCAGTGGATTAGTACCGAAATAGTAATATACTTTGGAAGTTGTTCTTAGTTTAAAGACCTTCGTGTTTTAGCGAGAAGGGCTTTTGAGGAAAAAGAAGAGTGAACTTATCCAATGGGAAAAGAATAGGAACGTATGTCAGAGCGGGGTTATCGTTAAGGGAAGTTGATAGAAGTTGAGACAATGGGCAAATGGTTGTCAAATATTTATATATATAAATGATGAACAATTGAAGCTCAATGACGTCTTAAAGAAACATAAAACTTATCTCAATTCTAATATTGTTTACTCATAATGAATACATTTATATTGTTTTCTTTTAAGATAATATTTATTATCGTAAAATAAAGAGCAGAAGCAAAATGATTTGTTTGATGTATACCTGAGGAAACAAGTTTGGATTAAGAAGTATAAATATTAGAGCATTTAATAATTGGTACATGAAAAAGTTTTATACAAGGTTCCATCATAGTCATTTTTCTTTACGTTTTGTTATTATGGTTTTTATATATCTATAGTATTTTTTTTTTTTTTTTTAAGTTGGTAATCTAGTTTTATTTAGAATGATTAATAATTATAACTGAATACATAATAAGAAAATTGCGGGTATAGGTAGTTGTTCGTATCTAGATTGTAATGTATGTGTCGTGTAGTTGAAAATATCGGTGTTAGGAATTCCGGGGTCTGTATGATATGATGGCGCAAGATTAGCAAATAGTAGTATTTTTATGCCGTAAAATTATGTATTCAATGGTTAGAGTAATTGCTGTTTGCCCTATGCGTCCAGAGTCCATCGTGGGAATCCAAGTATGCCTGGTTTCTGTTCTTAAATGAAACAATTACCCACTTGCGTGTTTGCATCACATTATTGAACCATTCTCGCAAGGTATTTGTTTTATTTTTCTATACTTTATAAATTCATATTTTAGAGATGATATACACATACATACACAGATGCATATGCGGTCTTCAGGTTAATTTTCACACGGTTTAACCAACTATTAATCTGTAAGACTCTCCCATTTTCAGTGAACATGCGTTTTGTATTTCTTAATGTATGTAAATGTCATGTCCTTTTGTACGCTCCGAATAATTTTCTACAGCAATTATATTTTTCTCTTGAAATATTTTAACCGATAACTAACAAACACGTATCTTCAACATATTTATACATCAGTATTTATTTCCAATATTAAAATAATTGAAGTTATTATAGATAAAAATCTCTAAAACATTCTAAACGACCTTTAACATATTATATTACTTAAGAATACCAAGAAAACCACATAGACACCATATTATTATAAAAAATATATACATAACTCAAATACTATTAATTCTTTAGAAACAAATATGAATAATACCAATGTTGTTATTTTACAATTTAAATATTTCCGACTTCCTAATTTGCAAACAAATTTTTATTTTAAAATGATTGCAAAATTCTTCTTCGTCAAATAATGATTTTATTTAATTGTTATTAGAAATTATAATTTGAAAAAACTTCCTTCAAAATTAAATGAAAACTCTAAAGTAGTGATGAACCCAATATCGTACATACAATTAAATTTAAATTGTATTTAAAATTAATTTATATTACAACTAATATGCAATAGTTTTAAATCCAGACGAAGCGTTCGAAAATCCGTTTTTTTTTATTTTTCGAAGACTTATAAGTTATAAGGCACACATAGGTAGTCCTTTTGCAATAAAGTATTGGCGCCAATGCTACGGCATCTACCAGAAAGTTAAGAATCCTCAAGTTCTCATATCTAAATATTATCGATTTAATGGCAATTTCACAGTTAGATTTTCGTTTACCATTTTTCTTCTTTGTAAAGATAAATATACCGTTAGTAGAATAGTTAAAAGACAAAAGTTGAAATTATTTATTAATGCAGTTTTACAATTAATTTATTTATTTAGAGGGCAAAGAGCACAATGGAAATTGCAATAACAAATAAAAAATCACATTTGATTTTCGGAAGTATTTGTTTTTAACCAAAAATCTAATTCTAGTTAAATATCAAAACATGGAATGTCAAAGTTGATTATTAAAATTGACAACATCAAAGAGAAAAAGCTATCTGCTGTATTATTAAAAAAAGACATGTTTATGTCCAAAAATAAAAATTGCAATATGAGAAAAAACAAATTATATTTTACATAAATTTTCGATAAATGAAAGTCTGGTAACATACTTTTAAAAATGTCTGGGAATAAAAAGTCAATTTTTGATAAAAAAATTCAGAAATTTTTGCGAATTTATATAAAATATAAATTGAGAAAATTTCCTATAAGAAGCTTTAAATATTAATAGAAGATTAAACATATTTTCGAAACACATTTAAATCATTTGGGTAAAAAATATTTCATTTTTACTAATATAGAAACTTAGCAAGAAAGTTAAAAAACTATTAATAATAATCTTGAGAAACCATCTCGTGGATAAACAACAAAAACAAAACAAAATATATAAAACATCATGGTAATGCTTATCATAGTTTCAAAAATTCAATAAAGAAACTCTTATAAGATTTTATTAAATATAGAAGTATCTACTTCTATATTAAATAAATTAGATACATCTTACATTAGGTAACATCTTCCTAAAATTATTCTCGAATCAAATTTCGGGAAGATTTCAGAAAATGTTTGCATACGAATATTGCGAAAAATGAGTAAGCTAGTCCCAAATATTAAATAAAAAAAGTAAAATTATTTTTTTTAACAAATTCAAAATCGATCACATTTTTAATACAAGGATTAGACAACAAGACAAGCTTTGAAACTGGAGAGACCGACGCCGGAATATATCGTATTGGAGGAGATAGGGCAAGAGAAGGTAAGGAGCAAGGAAGTAGAGGAAGGAGGCGGAAGGGCCTGTCGAGGTGGGAAAGGGAGTAGATAACTACGAAAAGGCCGGATGGTCAGCGATGGAGGTGGGGAGAGTAGCTAAGGAGGGCGTGAAATGCTAAACAAGGTGGTAGAAAGATGAAAGGAAGATAATAGACAAGAAAGGTACGAGTTGATACAGAAAGCAAGGTACAAGAGAAGGTATAGAGATATACAAACTTTTGGAAGGGCACCGGACTATCTAGAGCGGAGAAAAAGGGGTAGAGAGGAAAGCCTCATAGGAAGGTGTCGTTATGGTAATGAGGAAAAGGGAAATAAGTAATGGATGGGGGAGGAATATAGAAGATGTAGGTTCTGTGGAGATCCCTCTCCTACATCTTCCATATTCCCCGGAGAAGAAAGGGAGTAGACTAGAAATTGGAGAAGATGATTAAATGAGGCAGGGGACGGTGAAGGAGTATTTCAAAGAAAGATTTGATTAAATATATAAATATAAATAAAAGTTTTATTCTCGACAGTTTTGGAAAAAATTTGGGGATTCAAGAAACAAAAGTATTCACGATTAAACGGCAATATTGTATGAAACAAAGAAGATTTGAATAAAAATAATAAGGAATGTTATTTATTATTAGTATTAATATAATATAATAATAATTAAGAAAAAAATAACAATAAAAATTTTACAATTACAATCATTCCGAATATTCATAATCCGAATCAAACAAGAAAAACCTTCCAAAACAAAATTTAATAAGAAACAAAGTAAATTAGTTTAAAAATTAAATAAGGAGAAATATCGACCAAGAAATTTTTTAAAGAACAATATGAGATAAATATTTTTAGTGAGATTCTCATTAAAAATAAAATGTTCGCGTGTAGTTTAGTGATAAAAAAATTAATTAAAGGTACTTAAAATGTTATATATTGAAACAAAGTACATGTGTTATTAATCATACAACATACTTATTATTGTTTAACTCGTTAAAGTTATGTAATTATCTATGAAACGATGTGTTATATTTGCTTTTCAACGGTAATCAAATTGAATTTATAGAGTAATTAAAAGTGACCATTTTCCTCAGTGTGGAGTGTAACATTGAAATAGTGAAATATTAGAAATGAGTAGTTAATGTTATAGACAAACTGCAAAGTCGAGTGTTATGATTTGTTTTGGAGCCAGAGCAATAAGCAGGGCTAGTTGAGGGCACATGGGTGGATCTGTATCGGGGCCGCGGACACTGAGGGGGATATGGGGGGCCAGGGGAGCGGGGTCAGCTCGTGACCTCAAGCCGAGGGGTACACAGCTACTTTCCCACGGACCCGCCCGCAATATCTACCGCTCTTCATCTGAGTACTCTAGCCTGTCATTAAATATGGCAATATGTGGTGAGGCAATCCAGATACATGCACAACTGTATCGATTAAGCTATGGATTAAGCAAGGCGTACACTAGCTTCTTTCACTCCTTTTTAAAGATAATGTATGGAATTGAAACTATTTGAAATATTTACATTCATACAATACTCGCAACATTTTATTTTATTTCCTAATATAAATGTCTATAAAATTATGTTTAAAATAGAACATAAATGTAAAAAAATTAAATTAATTCTCATTTTCGTTGTATTTATTTCTTTTCACAAAATTAAAGAGAAATGGAAAGTCAGAATTATTTTGTAATCCGTATCATTAGCACTTACAGTGCCTCACAATTTACACTTTGATCTATTTTATTTTCCGCATATGTGATTTTTTCATGAATGCAGACTCCACTATTTTTCATCACCATTTATATATTTTACATTCCCATTGAATAGTGCCATCACACCTCTCGTCAAATATTTCGAACTTGAATATCGAAATTTCTACTTTCATTCATCTTGTTTTGCCTTTCATGCCATTTCTCTACTTTCACCCTTTCTTAATGTATTTTGCAACCAATCCAACCCATTTTTCTTTTCTCCGACATAATCAGCATTTAATATAAGATTTTGTTTAATTCAGGATAAGAGCATCAGCAAAGCAATGTTAAACTAAAAATAAAGCAAAAAAGATTAACCAGATTATTCTGTAAATCATTTTTCATTATTACGAAATTTCGCTTATAGAAAAAACGCGAAACGGAATTGTTATGAGAAAAAGTCATTGTCTTCATTTTGGGCTTGAAGGTTTTTCAGTAAGTGTTCTGCTTTTGTCTGGAAAAAATATGGGAGATATTTGAAAAAGGAAAAATTTGAAGAGGAAATGGAAATAGACAGTTTATGTGAATGATGTCCCAAAAATAACTGGGATTGTCGTGAACTGAAACTCGGAATTGGCGTGAAAATGAATCTTGGATTTGTCGTGAAAATGATATTTGTCAATAACCTGTATGAGAACAATAGGAAAGCACACCATTGTTATGAATGATTATGTGATTGCGATTGTGTCCAGAAAAAAAAACCTGGAATTGGCTTGAAAATGAAACATAGAATTGTCTTGAAAGTGATATTTAAAAGTATCCTGTATGTAGTTTCGGCTGAACTATTGAAAATTTGATGGAATGAAAAGGAGAAATGTTAAAAATTCATTCATAATTCTTTTCAAATTCAGTGCCATTTTAACTAACCTGTTATTAAAGAGAAACTCATGGTTCATTATTCAAATGAATTACATTAGTTGGAAATTGCCATTTTAATTATTACTAAAATGAGTCAATAATGATTCAGTTTATATTTTAGTAAAATAATAATTTACGAATGCACTCAACGTCTTGAAAAAGGTTATAAATATGACTGAACTGACGTCGCAGTCATGCAAATATTATTTACGTTATTTAAATATTTTAATTCTATTTTACCTTGTCTTTAAGGTAATTATGTATTCTTTACCAAATATTTTTCATAAAATTAATAATTCTTAATTTTCTGTTACATCGCAACCATATTATTAAGCAAGTAATTGAACGTAATTGCTGAGCTATGTTATAAAATATTTTTACTGGAAATAAATTTATGCAAATGATTTCATCTGATATTATCAATGGTTTTTTCCTCAAAAAATACTTATAAACTAATTATTATAAGAACTAATTATAAACCTGCGTCATAAATAAACTCTTTTGTTACATCATAAAAGGATACAAATTATATATACTTCTTTGAAGTTTGATATTTTCCTTACCTTTACGTGTTTATGTAGTTCACAGTGTTATTGTTTTAAACACGATTTATAATTATTATCATTTTAGTATACCATTTAATATATTACAAGCTTTAAAATTTGTAGAAACTATGGAGATACAAATTTTTTGTTAAAAATAAATATTAGGGTGTTCCATAAGGTTCTGACTTAGGACCATTTTCATGTGCACTTCGCTTATATTTAGATCTCATATATAAAAAATAAATGCTTTGATTACATTGATTTGACCATAATCTTAGAAAGTTATTACAAATCCATTCACTAATGCATTTTTAAATTCCCTTCGATGTTCATTGATCACCAATAGTAGAAATATGGAGCAAGGTCTAATAAAACATGTTCCAGAAATAATTGAGAAAGAACTGTTTCTTTCAAATATTTATGGTGTTAGCGTTGTTATTGCAAGTTTATATCTTACAACCTCTATTGGATTCGATAAGTTATTTGCCAATATAAGACAAAAGGAATGCGAATATAGATACACAATTAACATTTCTACAATTAATTAGTTTTAATGGTGCAGTTAACAACTTTACTAAATTAATATTAAATTAAAAGACACTAATAGTGTAAGAAATTTCTTGTGTATTTACAAAACGTAATGATGTAAATAGTACTAACCTTTGAGAAACCAATATTGGGCGTTGGTAGTTGGTGTAATCCTACATCGTGACATTTGAACGCTGTAACAGATATTATAAAACAATATTATTACCTTGTGTAAACAAACGTCTAATACCTACCTTTATAAACAAATTTTAAAATACGGGAAAATTTAAGTTTTATTATTAATTAATACACTTAATTAAAAATTTACGACGTCCCTGGTAATAAAACTTAATAAATATAATTAAGATAGTTTAAATAAAAGAGAACGAGTGTATTAAAACCAAAAATAAATAAAGGCAAATCAAATAAAAAAAAGTAGACACAGAGTAAATTAAATAAAATTTATAAAATAGTAATAATATAATAATTAATTTTGATCGTAAAAATATCAGCCATTAGTTATTTCCAAAAAGATTATTAATCCAATCTCTCAAAAACAGAAAAACATTTGAAGGTCACAAATTGTGACATTTATGTACGAGTCCCATTTCAGTTCGCCCACCTGAATCTTAATTTTTTGGGCATCAGGACGCAAATTAATTAAAAGGGCATATTTAATAATATGCAATAGAAAACACAGACTTAGTTTCCTTTTAAAATTAAAAAAAAAAATAAATAAAAAATGCTCCAAATAAGGCGTTTCTTAATACATTAACCCAGGGCCGCCGAGAGGCAGTGACATCTGTGACTTTTGTCACGGGCCCGGCATCGAAAAGGGCCCGACCGTGACCTTTGGGACCTGACGTGTCATATAATTGTGTTTTATCATTACTCCTTTTTACCTTTTGAATTTCAATTACGGAGTGAACCGAACCCATACAACCAATAATCTTTATCCCAAAACTGACACTCCGGCTCTGGCTCACTCCTTTTGCACAAAACATAGTTGGTCACATTATTATAATGCATTGGTGGGGCCCGGACTACAGACGTGTGACGGGCCTGAAAATTTCTCTCCCATTTTTATTTTGTTACATAGTAAGCCTATAATCAAAGGTACCTTTGGAAAAAGGACGCTGAGACAATTGCTAATAACTAATAAAATTGATTTTCTTTCCTCCGTCTTTCAAAGTGCGTGTTAAAGTGTTCTTTAAACAATGTTCGAATAAAAATAGTCTGCTAAAGATTTTGTACATTTTGTATTGTTGGTTTTTTATATGTCACTAGTTGTCAATATCAAAAGTGAACTAATTGTCTATATCGTACGAGATGTTTATGTTTTCACATTTAGGTGTTACCAACGTGAAAAAAAAAAAGAAATACCAAAGTAATTATTATTTGTTACATTTTAAACAAAAATCGACACTAAAACTTGTCTGTATGACATGTCCTAGTGATACAAATAACTATGTTGTATTTGTTCAATTTTTTTTTATTTGTTCAAATTGTTTCTATTTGTTATTTTGTGTTAGTTGTCAGTTTTAGTCAATAGGTATTTTTATTTGTTGTTAAGAGATGCTAAAATGTTGTTAAACGACGGAAAATATTAAAGTTCATGTAGTTCTTGTATTTTTGTTCTGAGAGGCTTGTATTTTGACATTACAAATGATACTTCAAGGTGTTGACAGTTTTTTGTTGAGAGATTTTAATTGTTGTTCCCTGTAAGGTAACGAATCTTTTACGATTAAAAATATTACATTTAAACTTAAAAATTACAATATGTATTGAGACTTCGCTATTTCTGACAGTTGACATTTTGCTGTTGACATATTTGACAGTTTATATTTTAAAAGTTTTGACATTTTGCTCTATACTGTGTCCGTCGCGTCTACGTTTATTTAAATTTATAATTAAATTTTCTACATTAAAATAAATAGTAAAATTATTATATTCTAATATTTTTTTATATTTTCTTTTATTTGCAATAAATAAATAAATTTAAAAAATTAGATTATTTATTTCCAAATAGTAATACATGTATAAAAAATGAAATATCATATATTTAAAAATAGAACAAACATTGTGTACTATTGATTTAAAGAAAATCCGTCGTCACACAAAATGACATTAAAAAGCTTATATCTGTTACTGACATTTCTTTATTTTGATTATATTTGGTCAAATTCCCTTTTCCTTTTTGAATATATCATACACTAAATTTTCTTCAGAAAATGGATTTCTAATCAAATTACTAATCAAATTGTTTGATAATAAAAAACATTGACCTTTTTAATTATAATCTAAATTAATTCATTTTTCGATATTATAATAATTTCTGCAAGGAAATTTTCTAAATTTGGTAAGAAAGTTTAAATCTTTTTTATCGAAGACTATTTTAACTCAATTTATTTATTGTAGCATATATTTTTATAATAAAAGGAAAAATGATTCACTTTTTTGATGTCAATGATGTTTAACAATTTAAAAATTCTTAAGATCATCACCATTTGTTTCATTTTTTTTTACTATTTAAGAGATAATGGAAAAAATGTTTAAGATTTAAAACATGCCTTCAGAGGAATTTATGGTGCATCCTGTTTGCATAAAAAGTGATTTAATAAAAGGTCATCACATAATTGAAACTTGATGACGCCACTTAGACACATATTCTTCCTGAATCTATAAACATTTCAGCAGCAGTGACGGATGCATCAGATAAGACGTGTTTGCAGGCACGTATACATGTCTCAAGAAGAATTAATTGACAGGCCAATCAATGGAGAATTTTGTCACAAAACTCAAAAATATCATTGATTGATTTAATACTTCAATTTCAATAAACAATGGGTGATTTCATAAATAAATGATTTAATGATATTGATGGCATTATTGTTATCGATGTTAGTTATCTGACCAAGAAAATATGTACACACAATCTGCTGATATACCTGAATAACTCTCACTGAAAATTAAAAATAAATATTTGTAATTAGCGCTGTGTAAGTTTATTAAATAAACTAACACGTAATTATAAAATATTTCAAAAGAAAAATTGTTGGTAAAAATAAATTACTTTATAAAATGTAATTTAAAGGCTTGATTATTATTTTCATTAATCTTTCTCGAACTGTCCCTTGTAACAAGATTCTTATGCTCTTTTTGTTCTGTGGCAATTTTTACAATCTGTCCTCTGCCTTTTGTGTTGTTGAGGATGCATGCGTTTACTTTACCAACTTACCAACTATCATTAAGTTTTATAAAAAACATTGACAATACCATCTCTACAAATTGGTATTCTAAACCAACTAATTCTGGAAGATTACTAAATTTTAATTCAGAACATACTTTCAAACAGAAAATAAATACTATACTTATGTTAAAGAATCGATTCACCAAACTAAGTAGCCCCGAATACCATAATACTAATAAAAAACTATCCAATACATTTTAAAACTTAATGATTATCCTAAAAGATTGGTAAACAAAATTATATTTTCCAACAATAAACCATGATGAACAACGAATTCAACAATTACATCCAAAATTTTATTCCTTTCCATATATACATGGTTTGTCTGAAAGATTAAAGAAAATTCTAAAAAACAATACAGATATATTAACTGTTTACAATACTATGAATATTGGCAACCTTCATACACATATAAAAAAAAAAACACTGTCTCTTATGGAATCAAACTTTTGATTTTAATTGGCTAATTCTGGGCATTTCATCTCTAATGCGATGTTCTAGTTCAGCTAAATTTTGTGATCTGTTGATGTAGACTTTGGAGTTTAAATAACCCCATAAAAATAATCAAGGGGTGTAAAAGCTGGGTATCACGCGGGCCATTCTATCGGTCCTCGCCTCACAATCCTCATCCTCGGAAAGCAAATGTCCAGAAAATCTCGAACTCGGTGCGCATTGTGCAGGGGTGCGTCTTGGTGAAACCATATGGTATTATCTGGAAGGTCAGGATCATTGGCTACACGTGCTGGAACTAGGTCATTTTGCAAAAACTAAATCTGATAACGTTTTTGCTTAGCAACAGAGTTTTTGCGTTATTTTAATTGATTTCGCAAACTCAATTGTCATTTACTCGAAAATTTTATACTGTCGGTTCGACAATGAAAATACCTCTCAAAACCAAGAAAAAAATATGGGGTTGCCATTTAAAAAAAGTTAATCACGTCATTATTCGAAAACAAATTATAGTTGAAAATCGACTATCATGCAAAAATGTGTATTTTTATCAAATAAAATCGTTAACTTCGAGGATTTTTTCTCAAGACATTTTATTTCGCTTTTACTGAATTTATTCCATACTTTTGGCGAGCACTATATAAATCCATTAAATAAACAAAAATCGTCCGTGTCGATGGGAATACGGCTCTTTAATCTCTTACCAAAGAATTAGAAGTCATGTAGATATGACAGTTTAAAAGTAAAATTAAAAGTATGTTACTCCAACAATAATTTTATTCAGTTAATGAACTTTTAACATTTTACAAACATCTAATTTGGTGGCCTTCCAGTAGCTCTGGACCTTTCTGCTATATTGTTTTTTGTTGTTCTTGACTCTGTATTTCTTTATAATGTCGTGATCCCACCTGGACAGTTCTGTTCTAATCTTTTAGGGAATCCGACAATTCGGAATTAGGTATGAAATTATCTGCTTCTTGGTCCTCAAAGGTTCCAACGAGAAACCCTCTTCTTCTCCAGAAAACCAAAGGACTTGAAGAAGAAATTCAAAAGGTTCGCTGTCACCAGGGCACCCTCATCGTATTTGGGTCCAAAACTATTGGTTGGATTAAAGTTTATTAATAAAGTGAAGTTGATTTACTCGATCACATCGAATTCCACTTGTGGAACTTGTAAATCAAAAACTTTCACTTCGAATAACCTATTTATTAACAACACTGGTAGAATAGATGTGCCCTATTATAACTTTGTTACAGAACTGTCGTTTCTGTCTTTAATTGTACTACGCAATAAATAAATAAGTTATACCCATTAAGTAAATATGTTTTCAAGGATTGTTCTAGAAATTCTTATAATTACAATGCGTAATACGCTTACATGCGTTTACCACAATATTTTATGTATTATGTATTTCGACTATGCTAATGGAATTTAATAGCAATAAAGAACATTATTATATTATAATTATTATATACAAAGGATCATTCTGAAATGTGTCCCACTATTTCAATAGGTGATAGGTGACTTTAACCCAAACCCAAATCCGCTAAAACGGCGGTTATATGTTCATTTTAAATTTTCGAAAAATGTTTTTTTTTAAAGGCCTTCGGTTCTAATTACGGTCCTGTATCATTGAAATGGATTTACTTAAAACTAAAACATTTTTTTCTACTACCCCTTCCACATAGGACCGTCGTTTTTGCATATTTGGGGTTGGGCTATGGTCAGCTATCACCTGTTAAAATAGTGGGACTTATTTCAGAATGACCTGTATATACGAAATTTTTCATTGTATTCATTTGTGTATCGTAATTGGAAGTATTTAGTATACAGGGTGTTCAAAGTTATCTGCGCACTTCGTTATTTTTGGAGCTACAGAGTCGGTTAAATTAGCAAAGATACAGTGATTTTTCCGCTGATTACAATGCTTCACACAAAAAAACAATTGCGCATCACATTTCAGAGCCAACTCAGGTAATTAGATTTTTTTAAATCGAACACCCTGTATATTTAAGTAGCAGTCGGTAGAAAATGAAATTTTGCACAAAATCTTCTTATACTACTATAACCCAGAAATGAAAAACAAAAGAGCTACGACGACATTAATACAGGTCACCGCACATGTGATAACTTTGTTAGTAGAGAAGCTACAGTGTTGGTCAATACATCAAAAATGTGTAGTTT
>JAFFZR010028229.1:0-13752 GCA_018397195.1 Lethrus apterus | reverse complement strand
TAGAGGTGTTGACCATATATTTGACCAAAAATCTGTTAGTTCTTGCTTAGTGGGTATTTCATTTATGGAATTATTTTCTTGTGATGTTATGGACTTATAAAACTGCCTTTCGTTTCTGTTAAAGGCTAAGTTGGCATCTTTTCTTTCATTGGAGTCTTTATATCTACGCAGTCTACCGGCGTAAACAGTAAGTTTTTGTTTCATAGTGTCGAGAATTTCTGGTTCTGTTTGGTCGGGTTATTTTTCATTATTTTCGTCATAGTGTTTCTTATCTTTTTAGATTTATTGCCATTTTTGTGTTGGGTCATGTAAGTTTTTTATTTTCTATTCTAATTTGCCACCTCGGTTTATGTTTTATTATTATTATTATTATTATTGTCATTATTATTTTTTTAAAATATTAATAATCTGGAGTTATTTTGTACAAAAATGATATTTGTTTTTAAAAATATTGAATATATTTAAATAATAAAAATAATAATAATAATCATTTTTAAATTTGATGGAATTGATCAAGATGAAGTATAAAGTTTTTGTAAATGTTTGTAAATCACTGACAATTTCGATATGGTAAATTTTTTTTTTAATCTTTTAATCGGCAATAGAATAAATTTTAAGGCTGCCTAACGAAGATTTACGATCGATAAAACAGGAATCGAACCATGCAACTTTTTGCACGGTTTACAAAGGTGAACGAAATCACAAACGTTTCAGTAAATGTAATTTTATTTTTTATTTTTTAGTTTCAAATTCGAAGAAAAATATGTTTTTAATTGTCCTCGAGTCACGTCTCATGTCTAATAATTTCGTCACCTTTGCGACCCGAGTTACAACGAAAAATATTTGTTAATTTTTTTTCATAATGTTAAGTGTTGCCACCTCAATGAAACGAGAAAACTAGCTTTGTTGTTTCGGACGTTATATTAATGGGAAAGTTCATAGTTCAATGTTTAGTACAATGAAATTTTGGAATGTGAAGTGGATTTTTCTATTTGTGCCGTACATTTAGTATGATCTTGCTTTTATTTATTGTATTTTTTGTTAAAGCGGAAGTTGTGCTTTCATTTTTAATGGCTTCGGGCAGTAACCAAGTCTCAATTTTTAATTAGCTATTTAGCTTTTAGTGTCATGTGTGTGTTTTTTTTAATTTTTTTGTCTGAGTAAGAGAGCTTGTTACTCTAGAAGTTCGCCCATTCCTCTGGAGCTCCGTTAATTGTACGCCAACGGTGAATGCTGCCGGCACCTCCCGACTAACAATTGAAACGAATCAGACACGAGAGAGAATCGAACACGATACTCCCGCCTTACAGACCACGATCCAACCAGCCGGGCCCACTCCGGGGTGTCGAAAAGCGGAAGTATTTTTTATTATATATATAAAAAAAAATTGGTTGAAGACAATCTTTCGTTATTATCCAAAAATTCTCAACTTTTTGAAAATTTCTGAAAATTTTCTGTTATGGCATTTATGTCAAAAGTTTTTGTTTTAATATATTTTAATTTGCTGGTTAATCTTAGCAGCCATTTAGAGGATCAATCGCCGATTTTCGCAAAAATTTCCCATATTTCGCATTTTCAACGTCCCATAACAGTATTCGGCAAACTCGCGGATTTTTTTCAAAATCGAACCCAACATCGGCGTACCGATGAAGAAACCGAACACGTTTTGAGCGGAAATCTTGGGTTCGGCCAAAATCTTCAAAACATAGATCGACAAGCTATATCGATCCATATTTTGAAGATTTCGGCCGAACCCAAGATTGAATGAGAAAAATGAGACGTGCTACGACGACGAGACTGCGTTCATTGAATTCACCGCCGTTTTTTACGCAAGCGGCGAAATTTTCGGGAAATTTGATTTGATTTTCGTCCAACATCGCATTTTTTTGGAAATTTTTATCATCTCACGGATTTCGTCAAAATTGTATTTTAAGTCGAGTCGGTCGTGCTGATTAAGAATATAACGTCCGTTTCGAGCTGCGAGCTTCCGTTTGGCCACAAACGACATGAAAAAAGGGAATATTCACGCTGGATATGTTTAAAAGCTCACAGTTCGTGTATTAATTAGGTTGGATGGAAACTTTGACATTTGGACACATTGTTAATTAAAGTTGACATTAAAAAAAAATTTTGAGTAGAAATCAAATGATCAAAGATATGTGGGAACGGAATGATTTTCTTGCAAAATTCAAAAAACGAATTGGAAATTTAAAGAAAATCCAATGAATATTTTCGTTTGTTTTGGTGAGTAATTCATTCCCTTGTACCTACTTTTTAACATATTTATTGAACACCTGTATATAAAAATTGCTAATATCGTAGTCGCACAGTTCTCGACACAAAAATATTAAATTCACACGGCGAATACCAATCGTCGAAAGCCGCATTTACCAACTTTATAAATATTTTCCCGACCGTCAGAATCGTTCAATCAAAGCCGTAAAATGCAAACGCCAGTCGGCAATTCAAATCGATCTCGGCTCTTCATCGCGAGGAAATCACAGCTTCTGGTTTTATTGACGTGTCTTCGCGTCGTCGACGGAACGCGTTTAAAAAAAAAAAAATACCTCCAACAATAAACGCGTTTTTCCCGGAACCGATCCGACACAACGGCCGCGGCCCAAGGATGAAATATCACAATGTGGAGCGCGGAATCGCTTCGTATGTAATTATACGCCTCGCCGTTTTATGTTTACGGAGCTGTGGGGACGGCGGCGTGGATGCAATCGAGCCGTGGCGATTCTTTCGAACGGTCGTCGTTCCTTCTCGGAAAAATGTAATAAACGACCATTAACTCCGTGCTCCGTTTGTGATCGTCTATGGACGTAGTTACATAAGATATGGTTCGGCTCGGGATAAATTATATGTATTTCGAGTTGTTGAAATGGCTGCGATTCGACTGCGATTATTACCGAAATGGAGGAGTATTTTGAAAGAAGTTTTGAGTGATAGAAAAATGAAAAAATAATTTTATTGTCTTTTCGTGCGTTTTCCATTCTTTCGCGTTCAATGTGTATTTTTATTGTTTTGAGCGTCGCTAATTAAGAAAATGGAACTGATAAATCAGATCCAACCTCAATATCCAATAGAAGTAAAATGTGTTTTCATTTCCTATCATGAAGGGCCAAGTCTGCTTCTACTTCCCTGTTGCTCCTTATGCTCTTTTGGGCGTTGCGTTTTGCATCATTGATTCATTTTCCCTTAGCCATTTTTTCTATTTGGTCTGGTCCTGTGCTATCTTCATCTTCTATAATGTTTTTTTCTTGAGTCTTACTTACCTGAATTCTCTCTGTCTAAGCCTTTCTTGACCTGCCCCTCCCCCAAGTTTCGCAGTTCAAGTGCTCTCTTTTTTTTATAAATTGGCATTATGACATTCTTCTTCCAGCTCTTTGGATTTATTTCTTTATCCCTTCTTCGCTTAGCCATTTCACCATTTCTGGGGCCAAGATGTACACACTTTTTAAATTTTTTGACAATTTTGAAAATTATCCTTAGAAAAGTCAATTTCACTTTACAAGTTTGAATTATCTATGGCTACTGCTTCCGAAAAACTTGTCTTAAATATTTCGACTTTTGATCATTTTATTTTCTTAAAAACTTTCTGACCAATCCAACCCAAGTGAACTAAATGTTATGTTGGATTAGATGTCCCAACTCCAAGGTAACGATTCTGAATTTTCGTCTTATGTTGTTAAATTTCGTTGGGATTTTAGGTTTTCATTTGGTAATAATGTTTCATAATAGGTTGGGTGGGAGCTAAATTGGGTTTGGCCATTTTGAATTCAGTTAGGCTAAGTTTGGCTAGGTTGAATTAGGTTAGACTAAGTTGCAAATCAAATATATAAAATAGAATATAACCCAATTGAACAGATCAACCTCAGATTTTTAGGTTGGAAAAAGTTGCGAAATGCGATTTTCCGAAAGGATTTACAAATTTTTCTATTGGGTATTATATGCGCCAAGATTTAAATGAATGTTTTGTCTAAATATTCAATAAACGTTGATTGAAGCTGAGGTGCTCCTTTTTTCCCTTGATTCCCTTTCACCACTTGTCCCAAGCTCGAAGAACTTAATTGGACTGAGAGGAAGGTATTTGGTTAAGTTCGCGACTGTCTTACAGATGGTAATACAATTTTTACATTTTTTATATCAAACCATGTTTTGGTCTTTTAGTCCAAGCTTTTTCCATTTCTTTGAATTTTTATTTTATTTTTATAGAACTTTCACAGGACTAATCAAGATGAAACCATCAGAGATGCTATAGAAATCTTTGAAAGCATTTGGCAGTCAAAAATTTTAGTTAAGAAGACCTGATTTTCCCCTTTGTAATTCTCCAGAAAATCCCAAACAAAGATGATATTAATTTTTTGTTAAAAGACAGAATAAGTAGCTTACTTAACTGAAGACCAACGAAAATCCCTTTTTCAGTTTGTCGTCAATTACTGATGAAAAAGTCTTTACCATCTTCTTCCATAGCTTTTACATAATTTTTCATAAGCCATAATTTAATGTGTTGTGGAGCCAGCAAAACACGAGAAGCTTACTCATTTCAAGAATAAAAATATAGTTTTTGGACCAGTCTTTTTTGTAATGTTCTTGCCTTGGCCATTGTGTCTCACAAGAAGCCTTAAGTTTGGAATTGAAGAAAATATTGGAATTGGAAGAAAACGTGCTGATAATAATTTACAGTAGTTGAAAAAGAAAATTAAAAAGAATTTATTAAGTGAGATAGCACTGAAAAAAATGTGTTTAGCATTTATTTCCAATGAAAAATGGAAGTAAAAACAAGAAAAAACTTAACCAAATTAAGGTTGTGTATGTGTCGAAACAATTGAAAGGGGCAATAAGAGTGAAAAGCGAAGAGATTGGATGCAAAATTTTGTATTTTTGTGGCAACTCAAGGAAAAGATGCATATTGGAGAGAAAACGATGCGCGACAAGGTTGGAATTGGAGAAAACTAAATAAAAAATTCACCAATCAAAATTTTCTATCATAACAATGAACAATAAAAAAATGCAAATTACCAACTTTACCATCGAATTATCTACTTTGGAACTGATCATCGGATCCTATGTGCGACACAGGCATTCATAAGACGAATTTTCCACATCTCGTTTATTGACCATACGTAAACATGTAGCACGTCTACGCTAATATATTACGTTAACGTGCCGTCTATTAAAACATTTTGTTTAAATATTTACACGACGAGTCAATTATGTTTGCTAGTTGCAATTTTTCTTTTGCCTTTTTACCTTAAATTCTGAGGCCAATTTCTTAATTCTTTCCTATGGTATACCATTTTATTAGTGCTTCGTCTTTTATCCATGATCTTCTTGGTCCTTCCCCTATTCAATTTAGTAAACCTGTTCAACAGTGGCAATCATTATTAATCCTAATATGGTAAACCTTGATCAATCTGATCAATCTGATTAAACTGATTAAATAGTATTGAGTTTATTCTTCTGTTTTATATTATTCATCCTACGCCATTTTCTCGATTCCTTCCTTTGCTATATGATTTTATCAGTGCTTCTTCTTTTATCCCTTTTGTCTACGTTCTTCTTCATCTTAACCATCCTTAACCGTATTTAATTTAGTAAAATTTTTCAACATTGATTTCTGTTAACTCTAATCTCGTAAACTTTTTCAAAGCTTAATCAATCTGATGAACTCATACAGTCTAACTTAATGAATTTACAGATTCCAATGCCATTGGTTTAGACTTTAGACTTGACTTGAAGAAGTAAGTTTACTCTTAAAAATAAAAATAATTCTCAAAGTTAACGTCCGCGCAAGGGTCATACACATATGTTTACATGTAAAGGTCACGATCCTCGACATTACGTCTCAGTCCAATTACCCAAACCGACGACGACCGACGTAAACGACATCACGTTTCTCGACGACAAACTTTTTCCTTTCATTTCGAGCGATCCACCTTTAAATTACGAACTTTCCCATGTGACATAATGGGGAATTTTTCGTGAACGCGTCGTAACGACGGACGTGTCTTCGGCGCGGATCGCGCGCTGAATTCGAATGAAAACGAGATCACGACCGGTCGACGACGACGACGACGACGATAAGCCCGAAATGACGACACGTCGTTGGCATTTCAGATCTCGGCGGCCGGCGCGCTGAAAGTGAAACGCCCCGGCAAAAGACGGAGTGACTCACCGTCGAGGGTTGCTGAACGAACGGCTTCTTTGGACCGACGCGAACGAAACGCTAAATTACCATAACGTGTCTTTCGGTACGGAACGCTCATCGAGTAAACATTTCGAGTGAGTCACTCGGTATCCTTTTAGATACGCTAATAAAAGAGTCATCATATCATCAATCATCACATTTATTTATTTATTTATTTAGCCTTTATTGTTGATTTCTAATTTGCTGAAACTGAAGGAAAGGTTTTTTTTAATTGATTATCACATAAAATCGAAGGCGCCGATAAGGTTTCCATCTCCTTTAAAGTCGAGTAATAAAATGCGTGAAATCAACTTCGTAACTACAGAAATAATTGATATTTGTTCCAATAATGGCGCCGCATGGGTAACTTAATATGCGCGCAGGTGCATGAATTATGGCTTCACGGAGCGCACATAAAGATTTTATTGAACTGTAATAACTCGATGAACCGTACGTGATTTTTCCAAGATCCGCTTCGTTTGAGTCAGACGGGTGGGCGGGCGACTGTGACTCGAATTGTCTCCGTTTTTGCGAAACTTTACGTGATAAAATTGACATTTTGTTTTTATATCAATCATTTATTTCAAGCCCCCACGAGATTGAGATCTGGATCCGTCCACCTTTTCTATAACATTTTCTATAACATCACCTTTCCAAATTAGAGCTTCACCACTTTTCTCCATCCTTTTCTGAATACCATGACTTTCGATTCATTTATGTTTAACTTCAGGCCCATTTTTTCCAAAAAATTTTTGGACCTCTTAGTAATCCCCTTTAGACCGTAGCTCTATCAACGAGGTCGTCTGCGTTTGCCATCGACATTGTCATTCTGTCCTCTTTTTAATACATCCTCTAATTCAGAAATGTGTAATTGAAGAGCTTCATGGACATCTTCGAATCGATGCCCTGAATGTTTTGAATTTTTCCGACGTAATTCTTCAATTTTATCTTCATCTACTGGCTAATTTTCAATAATATCCTTCATCATCGTTTAAGCATACCATTCTTATGTTTTTTCCTGAGCCATATCTGTGGACTGAGAAGACTTATGGCGGTCTTTTGGTTATGCTGCTCAACTTATTTTTTCTGTGCTTTCTGCTCCTCTTTGCACTCCCTGAATCCGTATTTTTCACTCATTGTCACACCACCTCTTTAGATCTGAGAACCAAACGTTGGTTGGTTGATAAAAAGGGTACGAAAAACGTGTTTGTAAAAATCGTTTTTAGAATTAATTTTTTGAACATTTGTCGGTTAAGATTTGTTTTCTGATTACTGATCTTCACTAATTTTTTCGTATTCAGTTTTTGTTAATTTTTTTGACTACTGTTAGCTCATTATGATTTATTAATTTTTTGTTGATTTATGGGGTCTTCAGGATTGCTTATTTCTAAGAATTAAGCATTAAGAATTATGATCTGCTGTTTTTTGTTTTTATCAGAATTTATTTTGGTTTTTAAGATTCTTATTGTTTCAGAATTTGATCTTTTGAATTTACAGAATTTTATGTGTATCGAGTTTCAGGATTTGTTCAAATTTTATGTTTTCAGTTTTTAGACTTCTTTTCTTATTTTCCGGTTTTTACGATTACTGATTTTTTGATTTTTTTTTTTTAGGATTTGATGTTTTGAATTGTTCAGGATTTCTTAATGTTAAGAGTTTTTCACTATTTGCCGATTATTTAGGATTTGATGATTATTGAGTCTTTACAATTTCTGATTTTTGAATTGTTCAGTACTTCTTCATGTTTTGACTTTTTTCGAGATTTGTTGATTATCAAATTATCATGATATGATGCTTCAGTTTTGTTTATTTTTTTGTTCCGGAAGTGGCATCAATTTTTTACTGAATTTTCAGAAATTGATTTACGAGTTTATTGATTTTATCAATTTTGACTACATTTTCTAATTTGCTGATTTTTTTATTGAGATTTTTAGAGTTTTACCTGATTTTTACGGGAAACTTATTCAAGATTTGCTGACTGATATTTTGAGTTTTTTTAGGATTTGCTGATTACGGAATTTTCAGATGATATTTGACTTCAATATATCAGAGGTCGGATTTTTTTGATTTTTGAAGTCTTTTTATCTGAATTTAAGATTACTGTTTTTTTTTATTTATCTTCTGAATTGTTCAGGATTTACTGATAGTTTTTCGAGATTTGCCGATTATTGAGTTTTGAGTATTAAACGGCGTTTGAGTTGAGGATTTACTGACTTTGTAAAGTTTTTAAAATTTCTGTTTTTTTTCAGGATTTAATCTTTTCTAAAATTTTCTACTTTGAGTTTCTCGAGATTTGCTGATTATTGAATTTTCGGTATTAGATGATATTTAAGTTGAGATTTTGAAGAATCTTTTGCGTATTTCTGATTTTTTTTTTAATTTGGATTTGACGTTTGAATGGTTCAGTATTAACAGATAAAAAAAATTTGTGTCGAGTTTGGTTTTTTGACTTTTAAAAATTAACTGATTTTTTACTGTGTTCTGGATTTACTTAGGACGTTTAAGTCCAGGACGCAGCAAAAAAGTTGAGAAATTGGAAAAATCATTGATAAAAAAACTCCCATAAAATTCAATTTTTCTTCACAGATTTTCCTGTGCACACAATTCTAAAAAATTTTTATTGTTAATTATTTCGAATATTTATTATCGTTTGATATATATTATTGGCTTTACGTGGTATTAAATAAATGACAAAGCCTCCGGCAATTCAATTTATTGCACGTTCCAGACCGACAAATCCTACATATTTCTAACACAAATACCCAATTTTATCGACTAATTGCGTACGTTATACGTAACCAACCGCGCTCGTTTGTATTTTTACACGATCGACGGAATGCAGTCGTACAACTGCAATTACGATTTTTTTTTCATCGATGCAGATTTCAAAGCGGCGAGTTTTCGAAACTCGCCAAAGCGAAAAACACATAGAGTCTTTCTCTCGGATACTGTCCCGGAATTTACGTTACAAATTGCGTATGATTAGATTATTAGATCGTTTATTTAAAAATTTTCGCGCGCATTTGTGGGCGCGTTTCCCATCGCATTGAAAAAATACAAAGTGCACGTGTTCGTAGATGAAAAATCGTCGCAATTCGTGTAAAATTAAACCGATTACGACGCATGTTCGGGACCGTAAAACCGAGAGAACAAATAATGAAATGGTAAATGAAAGCGGTAAATTGCGCCGGTAATTTTGTCACGGTTTTACGAACGAATCGTCGAGTTTTCACGCGTCGTTAATCGACGAATTAACGAGGATTTTATCGGGCCTTCGAATTTCGTGGATAAGTTTTCAATTTAAATACGAAAATTTAAAAAAATACATGAAGGCTTTTGCAAACATTTTAAAATTAGATAATAAAAAAAATGAGTGTTCAGATTAATATATAATAAAAAGCAAATATCTATAATAACATAACATACCCTTTTATTATTTATATAAAAGGATTTTCTGAAACACGTAAGCAAGATCGGCGCGCCTATTCATAGATTTATAATATGCAAGATACTTTATGAAAAAGGAAATATAAACGGAGATCTACACGTGTTTCTAACAATATGAACATTTTCATTACATTTCGAAGCTCAGAAAAAAAACCTTTTAGTAGTGGGTATTGGCCGATTTTAACACACCTGCTCCCGGTACTGCGCATCTGCGGTTTTTAAGAAAGTCAGCAACCAACACTTTAACCTTGACCTTGACCCTGACCCTTAACCTTTGACACCCTAATAAAGGGCTCCAGAAAAGCCTACCAGAGCAATTCAAAAGCCGATCAGAGTTATTGAACTGTCGGCTGTTGAACAGTTCTGATCGGTTCTGATCGGCTTTCCTGCCGCAATTTATTCGGGGGTCAAAGGTTAAGGGCCAGAGTCAAGGTCAAGGTCATGGTCCTTTGACATTAAATTTATAATAATTACACTTATTTATGACGTTTATGATTGAAAGGAAGCTCGTAGCTCAAAACTAACTTCATATTCGTCATCAGTACGATTCAATTGACCCTGAACTTAATTTTCTATGAAAACGAAGATTGACAAAAATTTAAAAAAAAATCACAAATGTACTAATTCACAAGCACACACTGACGGGCATATTTGAAACTTGTAATATTAGATTTACATCGACTTGATCCACTTCATGTCGATCGATACTAATCATTGAACGCTTTTGTAAACATTATCATCTAAGGTTGATCGTAGGCTTTCACGACCGTTAGTATGGGATTCACGCGACTGAAAATGTTAACGATTGTTTTTTTTTACGATTTCTTTTTAATGATGATCGAAAATATTCAATTCGTTTTAATGACTTAACAAACTTCAACATCGTCGGCCAAAGCTAATCGGCCAGGATCTAAATTAAACGTCGATCAGGAAAAAATCAAACCACAAATTGGCAACGCGAACGAAATAATAAATCAACGACCTTGTGATTAACTCCGCGCCGAAGGTAAATTCACCAAGTGGATGCGAACACGACGCCGCGGCCGTCGAGGAAGAGAGAGAAAAAAGCGATTTAAGTACCGTTTTTCCTATTAGTGTAAAACATACACATAGTTACGTCGGTACATGAGAACTCGTATGTGCAGGTTACACCTTTGTGATCGCGAAGCCGCTGGTCGACTGAGTTCATGTTTATCCGGTTTATGGGAGAATTAATCAACGATTTTAATTCGCTGTCCATTGCCGATTTTTTAATGAGTTGTCGTCGTTTGGGTTTAGAACCGAGTGGACGAATCAAAAAAAAAAATCAAACGATGGGTCAAGATTATTTTGGAATCGGGTGCCCTTGACTTAAGCAATCAAACACTAGTCTCGCAAATAATTCCAAATTTCAAAATTTTAATATTTCGCTAAGGAAACATACAACGAGCGTCTCCAACGAAACTTTTTCATAATTTTCAAATTAAAACAAATGTGAATACGATAAATATAAAAAAAATTTAACTTGCGTTAACGTTTATGAAATAGTTTTGCAATAAAATTAATATTAAAAATATTTACCTATTTTGATGCAAATCTTGCAAAATGCACGTAGCTTACCTGTAAAGAAAAAAAAATTATCCTTGAGAAACAACATTTCTAAGAATATCGCCGTAAACAATTACTTGCGAATAAAATGCAAAATTACAAAACGTTTATGTTTTCATTCTTTTATTTTTTTGTAAGTGTTTGCAAAAATGGATCAAATAAATTGAAGAAAACAATTAAAATCGAAATTAAATAGAAAAGATCAAAAATACGAAAAAAATACCAGGTTAAAAAAAAATTCATGTATAAATTTTTAAATCTTGTTATCTATATATAAATAAACAGATTAAAAAGCAAATCAATTACTTATATAGATGATAAATTAATTTTGTGCATATTCATACGGGACACCTGTATATAAACGTTTATTGATATTTTAACATTAAACGTTGTCTTTATTCTTTGGGCGTTTGTGCGTTTGGTTGATTTCATATTTCAATTTCTCGCATGTTTTCCTTATAAAAATACTAATAATAATAACCTTCTAAAAAACAAACAAAAACACAGAAATATGTGAATGGTTCTTAATATGTCTAATAAATAAACCTCAAACATCGGAAATTATTGATAATCTCCGATATGACATATATATACAGGATTTTAGTTTTTCGGCAGTAACTTTTTTATTCGAAGTCCGTTTTCACAGCGGTAAAAGGTTTTCGAACGCACTTTCGACGGCGTATCTCGTCGTGTACTCAAAAATATTCCACAACGTTTCGTTTTTTTTTTGTAATCATCATCATCAGATTTATTTTTGCTTATGGGCGCTGTTTATGATTTTAGTGATATAAGATTTAAAATCTGGAATATTGTCGATATCAACCAATAAAAAACGAATCAATAGACAAATTATTCAATAGACAAATTATTCAATAGACAAATTATATTAAAAACAGGCGAATATTTAATTCTTTAAAACACATTTTTTTTTTAAATATAACTTCGCAATTTAGTTGGATTGGGTACCAAACTAGAAAAAATAAATCTTAAATACTCTGTCGAGGGGGTTGATAAACACAAAATTATTAGTTGTTTGTATAATTATTGGTAACTTTGTTAACAGCAGCTTTTCGATGATTTATTCCATTTGGATTGATAGTCTTGGTTGGAAAGAATATTGCATAATGCAAATGTTTAAAAAATCTAACTGCATTTTTTTGTGCGAACCCGGAATTATGGCGCGATTATTTTCAAAACGCTTTGTATTACGATAAAATTATGAAATTGAATCAATTTGCGTGGGAGTCAATAACTGTTGGAAACTAATTCAAAAAAAATGATCTGAATAGCTTTCTGCTCGATGAGTCGTATAGAATTCATGTACGGCGAATGATCCAATAAAATTAATCGTCCAGGAAACAATGTTCCTGCATTATACGTCCGACGCAGATAAAAATCTCGAATACCAATAGAGCAATAAACAACAGATAACACAACGTTAGATACACGATTATGAATTATGATCGATGAACAGGCAGGAATGTTGAGCACTTCCCTAATGGCATGCACGTACGAACAATGTCGGTCGTTGATGCGATGTCGGAAAATTTCACAATCGGTGGGCGTCACTACGAAAAACGGCGAGTTACGATAACCGTAATGTATTCGCATGTTGTACGTAGGTATTTCGACGAATCTATCTGTCAATAGTGTCAATTTTAGTCAATGCGAGCGCAAATAAAATGAACCACTCCAAGTAAAGCACGTCGCTCCGGCTGTCATTTCAAATACATCTAAGTGACATTTCAAATACCGGCAGTGTATTATCGGACACGTTCTTGCGTAAATTTTATGATAAGTTATGTATATGAATGCACGTGCCCCCGCGGCCGATTTGATTCGACGCCAGCAAACTTGATTAAATTCCAGGATACCCTCGCGGCTAAAATAATTTGTGTTATAATACGTCCGGTTTGAAATAATCCAAAAGCAATGTATTTAAATAAACAATTGGTATTTAATTTGTGCATCGCGTTCATTACACATACAGGGTTAGTCAAAAGTATGGAATGGGCGATTTACTTCCGTAAATATGAACTTTATAACAAAATGTCTTGAATAGAAGTTTTTTTAATAATTATTCTCCATTTCTTAGCCTAATCGTTGAATTTGTATGTCAACGCATTTCCATGGAAACTTTTTTGTTTTTTTTTTTTTTTAATGGCAACCAAGTGATTTTTTGGCTGATTTTTATTCCCTTTTTTTTCTTGAAATGTCTTGATATTTTTTTCATATGCTTTAATAACAACATTTTAGAGAAAATGCTCAAAATACTTTATTCACTCAAATAACATTTAACTCAAATTAAATGTTCAAACTGAAGACCCCCTTCAGCTTGGCAATAACCTAATCTATCACAAAAATTACTGAACGAATTTTGCAGCCAGTTAAGTGGTGTTTCTTCAATTTCATGCCTGATTCTTGCTTCCAGGTCTTCCAGGTCAAAATTTCCGGTTTCTCTTTGTATATACAGTGTGGTGATAAAGTTTGGAACAAAATTCATAAAATCGTTCTATAATGTTTTT
>JAFFZR010028228.1:0-13757 GCA_018397195.1 Lethrus apterus | reverse complement strand
ATAAATAAATTATAGAAAACTGCTAAATATTAGTTTAATTACAGAAACCATAATTATTCTTTTATGTATGTGAGTTAGAAGGAAATATCATCGCAATATGTTGCTTATTCAAATTAATAGACAATTAAATTTTGCTTTTGACTAATGCATAAAAATATAGCACTTTCATTTAAAAAAATTAAGTTTTCCGCATTTCAATTGTTTCAAAAAGAAGAAGGTTTATTAAGTATGTTGTGTTACATATTGAATTTCTAATGCTTTTACTAATATCACTAAAGATCCCTCTAGCGTTGCATAAAATTTCATGATCTTGCTGTATTTCGTTATTGAACTATAGGCGTTTTGCCGAAGACTGTCAGCTGTCAACATTTCTGAATAAATGCAAATATCTTAAAAATGAATAGACATAGACAAATATTATCTTATACAAACTTGTATTACAATTACCCAGAAAATTTAAAAATGTAATAATATATAGGTGTTCCATTTAAAATTTTTAGTTAATTTAATATTTAGTTTAGAAATGTTTTTTAAAATAGCGCATCCCTTTATCCATAAATGTCTACAAGTGACCTATTGTTTTGTACGATGTATGTAATTACATTTACATTGCAAATGGACCGCTATCAGGGAGTTATGGAAGTCCACGTAGAAAATTTAAGCACCATTAGAACTCGTTAAAACAAGCATTACTTTCATTTATCATTTTTTCCTAACTTCTTCTAAACAGAGTTAAAACTAAAAATAGTTTGACACATCCACTGATATAACGTAGTACGCAAAAATTGGTAATTTTTGTATTTTAAAACATAGGCAGCAGTTTTTCGTAGTTATAACACTCCAATAAAACAAGCAACAACAATTCAAAGATGTTCACGATGAATAAATAAAATTTTTGACAGTTCAACAATTTTATTTATTCATCGTGAAAATCTTTAAATTCACATAACTAAGAAAATATGGAGCAAGAAAAAGAATTAAATGTGCCAGAAGATATTTAAGAAGAAACCGATGCTGCCACGATCAATCTGCTGCCTCAAATGTCTAAAGAAAGATATATGAAGGAAATTTCGTGCCTGGATGAAAACCAAAAATGTAATTGTTGTAACAGAAAAGTTATGGTAGCTTGTTTCAGTGGATTAATAGAAAAGTACGCTTCCCCTTAAATATGGTCCACATTTTGCATGTTCAGTTCCACTATATTCATTTTTGAGAAAATAGATATTAGCAAGTAAGTTTCATTGTAATAAATTTTAATTAGTCTATTAATTGTAACTGTGTAATTTTATAGGTTTAAGATTACGTTTGCCTAAGGAGAAGGTTTTAATGGCTTAGGGATATTTTGAAAATATACAGCGTTATGCCCCAAAAGTCCTGGCGAGGGAAGATTTTTCTTGGATTATCGATCAGGGAAATGTACAGTGCAACAACCAGTTGGAATAAATACGCTATCAAAGATACCTAGACTAGTGGTGAATTATTTGAAACTGGAGGATACGTAGAACTTCAGCAACATTACTAACCAATGATTCTGCTGATATCCTGACGCTTAAAAGACTCGTGGGTTAGCTTTAATCAAATATTGTGGAAATTTATAAAATTGTGACCGCAAAAAAAATTAACGGTGACGAGGGCTGCATCAGCAACAATAAGAAAATTCGTTTAGAAGTTGAGGAAGAAGATTTTGCGGAGAATCAACTTTCAGGTGTAAATCAAGCGATTTTTAATAATTATACAGTTAACTTTTATAGTAACAAATAATTGATGTGTTTTGAATAAATTTAGTCTATATTTAAATTACAATACTTGAAAGAACTGTTAAAGTATATAAACTATACAAAATATTAAAGTTGGCAACCAAATAAAATAAGCAGACTGCGGTAATAACAAATAATGTTAGTTTAGTTGTTCATGTCAATTTAATTGAATAAACATCGTTTCTCATTAATTTTCGTCCGAGTTAATTTTCGAAACCTATTAACCATCACAGGTTATGGGCTCAGGCACACTTCAAAGTCGCGTACGCGTTTGAGGTTCGGAAATTTCGTGAGAAGCCAAATATAGACATTCAGACAAGACAAAAAAAATATGGTCGACGAAGTGCAACATCGTTCAGACGATAGCAGTAGCATTGTGGTTAGCATTCGAAAGCTGGCAAATGACGATTAATGGGAAACGTGGAAGTGGCAAATCGAACCTTGTTTGAAAGAACAGTGTCTTTATTCAATCGTGGACGGCACACGGCTGTGCCCGGCGGGGCCGAAGGGCTGAACCGTCCAAAGCGTATCGAAGCTGTCAACGAGACAACGCGCGCGCAGCTCGAATACTCGGTACGACCCTCGATGATGATTTATGTCCGCAAGAAAACAGATGCGAGAGATATGTGGGAAAAGTTATCAGTGTTCCAACAATCGTTTCTACAGCGGCTGCACACGCTGTTCGATAGTTTCTTTCAAATCTTGAAAGATGACGCAACTCCTGTCATAAAACACGTATCTCGATTAGCAAACGTATTTGATGACATGCTTACGGAATTACGAAGGGGCAGCCCGAATGTTGATGTAAACGGTCCAATGTCGACAGACTCAGTTAATGGTTTTCGATATTATGTCGCCTTTAAAGATGATTATACTCGTTACGTTCGCATATTTTTCATGAAAGAAAAATCAGAAGTGGCTACACATTTGGAAACGTTTCTAAATGAGTTCGATAATATAGGCCACACAATCAAATCTTTCCGTTCAGATTGTGGTACCGAATTTGATTGTGTCGCGGTATTGACCCAGCTACAGAAACGTGGCATTGAGTTTCGTCCATCTTGTCCTTACACTCCCGAACAAAACGACGTTGCAGAACAAGCAAATAGACACGTCGTCGAACTAGCGCGTTCAATGCTCTCAGTTAGTGAACTTACGAAAACGTTTTTGGCTGATGCGTGTGACATGGCAGTATATTTGATCAATCGTATAGGAAAATCGAGTGTTTCGGGTAAAGCGCCGTTCGAATTGTGGACCGGCGAGGAATTTAACAGCTTTAATTATTTGCGAATTTTTGGATCAGAATGCTATGTAAACATCTCAAAGAAATATCGTTCGAAATTCGACGACAAGGCAGTTCTCGGTCATTTCGTCGGATACGTGAACGAAAAAGATGGGTACAAGATTTGGGTACCCTCAAAGCATCGATTATTGAACTCACGTGATGTTAATTTTCGTCCAGAGAAGCTGTGCACAACACATGACACAATTGACCTCGAATTTCAGAACCACCGCAAGGAGGCCAATCAAGACGGGGAAGCCGACCACATCTCAGAAAATACCGAAACTAACTGTGAATCAATTAATTGTTCTTGAGAAACCGACAGTTCAGATTCGCATGATACTGCTGAAAGCAACACCTTGGAAGAAGACTCAATTCAGGTCGAAACTCGGCGTCCAGTACGATCCATTCGACAACCGGCAAGATTTAATGATTACGAAATGGACTACCAGGCTCATCGTCGTTCTCAGGTGAACAGCGCAATGGCGTGTTTAACAGAAGCAGTTCTAGAAGAGTTACAGCCAACTAACTTTAGTGAGGCCATGAAAAGTCACTATTCGGACAAGTGGATGAACGCGATGAAAGAAGAAATGAATGCTTTTGAGGAAAATGACACGTTGGTCCAACGTGTTGTCGATAGCGTGCTTATCATGCGGCAACGATACTAGGTCCTAGTACCGTTGTCGCCTGATAAGCGTGCTATCGACAACCGTTGGGTACTTCGAGTGAAATACAAATCTGATGGTTCGATTGATCGATATCGTGCGCGTTTAGTTGCTCGCGGTATATTCCAACGTGCGGGACTTGACTAAAAGTCTCATCATAGACTTTTAGTCCTGTTGCCCGGTACGACGCGATTCGGGCCCTCATAGCAACTGCAGCTGAAGAGAAACTTGTTCTTAGCCAATTTGATGTGAGAACCGCGTTCTTATACGGTGAAGTCGACGCTGAAATCTACATGACTCAACCACAGGGTTTCGACGATGGATCATTCGTTTATGGAAAAACACGGATTTATGCGGTCGGCGGTCGGCAGATCCATGCATCTACATCCAAAGAAATGGGGCAGAAAAACTGCTAGTTGCAATCTACGTCGATGACGGGCTCATCGCATGGCCTACGCAAGATACAGTTAACTCGTTCCTGAGATTGCTGACTTCAGAGTTCAAGATTAAGGTGGGTTCAGTCGATTCATTTTTGGGAATACAAATTGAACAATGTGAGTTCGATGTTCGCGTTTCACAGCGAACATACGTAGAGAAAATTTTGCAACGTTTTGGCATGGAAAGTTGCAATTCGGTAAAAACACCAGATGAAAATCAACAATCGGACCAGTCGTGCGGTAACTGCCTTGACAGCTCCGTTCCGTACCGATCAGCTGTGGGTTTTTTGATGTACTTGGCCTGCGCCACTCGCCCAGACCTGGCATACAGCATCTCTAAGGCCGCTCGATCCACGGCAGAACTAACGGTATCCAGCTGGGCTTCCGTAAAACGCATATTTCGGTACTTGCGAGGTACCGCTCACTTGGGACTTCTATATTCTTCATGTGGTGGAGGACTACGTGCATATTCTGACGCAGATTTTGCTGGAGTTGTCAACACTAGAAGATCTACAAATGGTTTTGTCTCTCTCTTTAATGAGACTGCAGTATCCTGGACATCACAACTGCAGAAATCAGTCGCGCTGTCAACTACCGAGGCAGAGTTTGTAGCTGCCAGCGAAGGCGCAAAGGAACTAGTGTGGCTCAAACGACTATTATCTGAGACATGTTTACAAAACCTCTAAATTCAATTAAATTCAAAACCATGTGCTCCAAGATTGGTCTTTGTACTTAATATACTACTAATTACCGTTTTGTTTTTGTTCAGTTTACGGGGAAGTGTTAAAGTATATAAACTATACAAAATATTAAAGTTGGCAACCAATTAAAATAAGCAGAGTGCGGTGATAACAAATAATGTTAGTTTACTTGTTCATGTCAATTTAATCGAATAAACATCGTTTCTCATTAATTTTCGTCCGAGTTTAATTTCCGAAACCTATTAACCATCACAAGAACAAATTACATACTTGAAAATGTATTCAGTTTCCATAATAATAACACTTATAATTGTCATTTCATTAATTGTCAGTTTAATTAAGAACTAGAATTACGTAATAATGTTATATTATAAAATGTACACTATTTGCACACTATGTCGAACTATGCAGAATGTATGTACACTATTTGTACTGATTATATACGCTCACAGCTACTGATTCTAAAATTTTAAATCAAGTTTTTCGTTTACAAACTGGTCCGTATTTCTCGTGAAATATTTATTATACGAATACCATTCGTGACATTTCGTTAGAAAAAAATCCTTGACTATCGATGATCGAGTTGAGTTTGTTTGCCTATTGACTGCAAAGAACTCTAATTACAATTAAAATAAAATAACCTTTAAATGATATTTTACTCTAAATGTTATTTTCAGATTTGCAGGTTTGGGCTAAGTCATTATCTGTTAAAATAGTGTAACCTATTTCAGAATCACCTATGTACAGAATAAAATATGAAAATGTAATGCATTTATTTAAATAAGTACGTTTTAAACTAGTTCATTAAACAAAAACCATAATGTAAAAGAATTTAAAGTACGATATTTTATCATTTTTTTTAGATTAATACGTACATTGCCTGTGCATGGGAAGGTGTCCTGTCGCTATCAGCAACTTGCCCTTGGACCATATTGTCCAAACGATTATTGTGTAACAACTTCCAATTATCAGAGTTGGCAGTAGGAACAGAACAATTGCTACCAGAGTCATATAAACTTGCCATTGCCATTGTTTTAAATCAATCCAGCACTGCGGTAAACCTGAGAAAAAAAATGTTTCAAGATACTTTGGCGATAATCAACATTATAAAACAATTACGGAAGGAAATATGGTTAAAAAAATGAATGAAAGATATAAGCAAACCTAGTTTGTATTGTAGCTCACAGTACTTCCTTTGCATTGATATATCTATACTATACAGGATGTCTCAAAACTGACGCCCGTGCATTCGGGATGTGACTGAAATTGAAACTTAAGAGTGGAAAATTTGCCGATTGCCCTTCGTTATCGAGTTATTAATGAAAAACTAAAATGTAACATTTAATATTTAAAGTTTTTAACAATAACTTATAAAACAAATTCGTCACAAAAGATGTTCAAACAGAACGCATCCTACTTCAAGGCAAACATGAATACGAGCTACTACATCTTCAGGATCTACAACAGGTTCGCGGTAAACGTTTTCTTTTAAAAATCCCTAGAAAAAAAATTCAACGGATTCAATTTTCCACTCTTAATTTTCAATTTGTTCTAGCCTCCTGAGTCACATGCAGAATGCACGGGCGTCAGTTTTGACACTCCCTGTATAAATTCATTTGTAGATCTGCTTTTCTCAAATGTAAATTTATTAATATTATTAAATATTTTTGATTTATGATAACGGGAGCGATAGTGGCAGTGTTTTTGACATATCAACAGTCGAGATCTGATTTTAATATAGAGACCATTCTTAGAAGTATTGCTATAAGTTATACAGTAGTTTGTTTCGTGCACCTTCCTTTCATACACACCATATTATTTCCTTCATTTATACAGGATCATTCTGAAATATGTACATATACTTTAACAGGTGATAGCTGGCCTTAACCCAAACCCAAATCCGCAAAAACGGCGGTCCTATTTTCGAAAATAGTCATTTTTTATATGGACATTCGGTTCGAAGTACGGTCCTGTGTCCATTTCAATATGTGTCGCGTTGAAAATCAACTTCCTTTGGCGAAAATAACATGAAATGTTGCAGAATAACCTTTATTGATGATAATTCATCATGTTTTACTCAAAACATAAAATATTTTTTTCTGGCACCCCCTTCAACATAGGACCGTAATTTTTGCATATTTGGGGCTGGGCTATTGTCAGCTATCACCTGTTAAAATATTCGTACTTATTTCAGAATGATCCTGTACAATTGCAATATACAAATTTTAGACTTTTTGAGAGAATTTTGATTTTACTGTTTGCAACTGGCGAAACATCGGCAAGTAGAAAACAACCCGGGAAGAATTTTCAAAGGACAGAAGTTGTAGAAAACTACTAGTTTTTTCTATGCACAAACCATCTTCATCTTTCTTGTTCTGCCTTAACGTTTTCTGTACTTTATAAAACAGTTTCTGATTACTTTTGCTATCTTGTTCTCTTTTGTGTCCGAATTCTATCCAACTGATTTTCTTCGCCCGGGTAACTGAGTCCTTAAAAGTTTTTTAGTTTTTTTATATTCCTCGTAATTTGTGTCTTTACTCGAAGTTGGCGCCAATAAGTTCATGCGGGGTGAGGTTCCGTAGCAATATCAGTGGAGCTCCCACATTAAAGAGCGACTTCACAGACCTGTACTCCATTTCTGCCTTTCGGCCGAGTTAAGTAGTGTATCATTAGTGAGGGCCTTATCATTCTTAGAATGGTACGCTCACATATGCAGTCTATGGACTTCTCACAGATATCAACGATATCAGGATATATGCAGGCTATGAGGTCTGCTAGGGTCGTCACTAGCCTAGGCCTGCAGGGATGATCAGCTTTCCATCTGATATGAGATAATCTCCGTCCACTACATTGAGTAAGCGTTCAGAAAATTACCCAGCGGATGCATCACCTCTCAAGTGAACCATCTTATTCTTCCGGGGAGAGTTTCCAGGAGGGGCCACTTGTACGACACCTTGACGCACGCCTTGTTAGATAGAGGTATCTTCAAATAATAAATTTGTTCAAGGTACAGCTGTCGCCCTTTATAGGATATAGCTGTAACTATTAGATAATGAGTCTTGTATAAGCCGTTGCCGGCGAATCACTAAATAAAGTTGTTTCTTATATTTGAGAGTTTTTTCAGCCCAAATCTTTAACAGGTTATGGGCCCAGGTGCATGCCAGGTGCGTAATTAGTAGGGAAGTAAAAGTGGCTGTTAAAAAAGAAAACAAGAGACAAATTATTTAAAGTAAAAAGGGTTGCGTTGATTCGGCTTTGACTAAGTGTGAAAAAACATGGCGGCTTGCTACATAGCAAACGTACCTAGATTAAAAGGTCGAGAAAATGTTGATGAATGGTCGTTTACGGTCGAAAATCTTATGGTACTGGAAGGTTTGAAAGACTGTATCGAAGGAAAAGTGATCCGGCACCTCCCCTCGAAGGGTTGTGTGGGATTTTGACGGTAGCGTTGGCAGAGGCCACGAGAGATCAAAAGTCGCTAATAGAGCTCACCACTCCGTTCTTGTGATTTTCTCCAAAACTACCCCAAGGCCGTCCGTATCAGTATTTCTAAGTTAAAATATTTAAAGATTTAGCTGCCACCATTAACTCAGAAAGAAAAATTAATCCTCTCTAATGTCAATTCTCAATTACCCAAAGAAGGTAATAGTTCCAAAATAAAACATAAACAGTTTTATCTAACCTAATTTAATAAAAATAATTTAAGGGATTACAAATTATGAACACCTTCAGGTTCAAGAAAATATAACAAATTAAAAATAATCATGGTTGACAAATATTAATTTACAAAGAGTAATGTATATTTAATTTAACATAAAAAAAAGGTATTTCACTTAAAGATCGTTTATTCTGATAAAAGTTCCTTTTACCCCATTTAACATTGATCATTCAGGATTTCTATTAAAAAATTATTTAACATTTTATTAGACAAAACTTAAACTTCAATAAATCTTTAATTACTAAATATTTTCCTTTTAAATTAAGAAATAATAATAAAATTCGTCTGCTAAAATTATTCCATTTATCTATGACTGTTAAATAATAGGTACATCTCATATTTATACAAATTTTAGTTAATTATGACATACATTATTAACTGATTCAATTACAGGTATACATACAATCTCATTATTGCATTATTTACTACCCATAATTGCATTACGTACGAGGATCTTGTTGGCTATGTTTAGTTTCAGCATAAATTACTATAGCAACACGACTACAGACCGTTTTGAATGTCATGATCCCTAAATGTCATTAAGATTCCACACTGTTAATACTTCAAATGTCTGTAGTGGTATTTTTGGTAATCACCTTAATCTTAATGCGAATTCTACACCTTGTGTCAACTTCACAAATTGTACTTACTAATAGGTATTACCATTCATTTTAATTCAAAATAAAACATTATAACTTAAGTGCTCGTTAAATAATATACTATTATTTCATGCATTTTTCATTTATCTATTTTATTAATACAGGTGGGCCAACGAAAACAGTCCAGCTTGTTTTTTCGGCTTTTTACAATTTACAAAAAAAATGCTCGAACACTTAAATATTTGTTCTAAAGAGGACACCTGATTTAGCTATTTTTCACTCGGGTTAACCCTTAAGTGTCACCCCAATAATTTTAAACGGGAGTAGGGGTTAAACGATACGATTTTTTGAAGACTATAATTTTGTTGTTACAAAGGTTTTTTATTATCTAAAAATAGGTATTTACATGTTAACGGATTAAATGTTGAAAATGTTCACCACCGGCTTCCATACAATAGTAGAGACATTGTTCAAAATGTTGTCGGACATTCTGTAGCATTTCGGGAGTAACTTGACTACATTCGTCTGTAATACGTTGTCGTAGTTCTTGTATAGAATTTGGTTGGGTTGCATACATTTTAGTCTTTAAATAACCCCATAAAAAAATCAAGGGGTGATAAGTCTGGTGACCTGGGTGGCCATTCAGTAGGGCCTCCCTTTCCAATCATTTCATATTTCAACAAGATTGTATACACTTTCACTTTGCAATATAAGTGAGAAAGTTTTTAGATGAAAGGCTTCCTGGTCGATGGAATGGAAGGAGAGGCCCTACTGAATGGCCACCCAGATCAGCCCTTGATTTCGTTTTCGTTTGCCCACTCTGTATATACACTAACTTACCTTCGATTAGTTTTTCTTCGAACAACAACACAGTAGGAACAGAGAATATAAAGCTGAGAAACCATGCGATTATAACCAATACTCTCGCTCGTTTTCCTATAAAAATTAACCAATAATAAGCACTACTGGATCATAAATAAAATTATAGCAATTATTATATTCTTTGTGGCTGACACAATGAATAATCGTGGGAAAAATTATTACACAATAAAAATAATTGGTCGCCGATCTCTTCTATGCAACAAAAAAATTATTTGGCGTTAATATATAATATTACAATATTGTATGCCACGTGTCCCTCTTCTGGTGCATCTTTTCCTTCATCCTTCGCAACACTGCCAGTCTCTCCCATATTTCGCTCATGCACCTCCACCATTTCATGCCCACCATTAATCTTTTCATATTATACCATTCACTTCCGCCATGCAGTACTTATTCATTCTCTTTTCACTTTCGTACCTGAATCTTGTAATCACACTCTTCCATGACTCCAATGTTCCCTTCTAAATATTTTGGTCTTCTACCATATAAACACATCTATTTGTTGCACTTTGAATGTTGTATCTTTGCATAACTCTCCTGCCCGTTTATCCCTTCTCAGCTAACTACCACTTTTCCATTTAATTACTGACTTCCCTATTCTTTCTATTTCCATTCTCGAACATGCTTCCTTTTCGTACAGTCCTTTCTATGTCTCCCTAGCCTTATCAACCCCTCTGTCCTCAAACACTTCTTTACTATGTCGTCCAACGCCATTCTTATTCAACTCATCTTATTCCTCTCTCTCACCTCCAACTCACATTTCACCACCCTCCTGTCCGTTTCTACTTCCATCATTTCTTGCTCCTTCTCGTTCAACACAATATATATCGCCGTCGATTTTAGCAGCAGCATTTTAGCAGCAATGCCTGCTTCATACCATTCTGCTGCAATCGTTCCACCATACTATTTCACACCCTATACTCTGCTTCATATATACACAGTACGACTCGCGCAGCTCCTTCATACTACCAAATTTCATTTAAGTTCCCTTCCCTATTATTCCTCAGCCCTTCCTCTACTCCTCCTTTTTTGCAAGCATACTGTACGTGCTCAACGATTCTCTTTCATCACCCATCCTAGATCCATCCACACTTTTACCACTTTTACCAAGAGTTATACAGAAAACGCCAAAACGAAAAATAACAAAAAATAATAATATATATTTTTTTTAAGTTAATATAATTTTATTTATGTATTTTAATGACAACTAGTAGTAAAATATATATATATTTTCTCCCTTGCTTCCCTCTCACCACTTGTTCCAAGCTCGAAAAACTTAACTTGACAGAGAGGAAGGGATAATAATATTAATATTAGTTATTCACATTCGTATAACTGATATAACTGAAACATTTTTTTATCATTATTCATAGTTTATATTAACGTTAAATTAATAAGTTTCATCGTATTCAAAGTCGTGCATTTCATTATAGAAACTTTTCAACTATGCGTCACCATTTTTCAAGCTAAACAAACCGTTCATTACTTCATAGATATCTTTTGGGCTCACATTATGAACGTTTTGCTTTTTCTCTCTATATTTTTTCAATAGAGGGTGATTCGCAAAGTACGAAGGAGTTTGAAAGGGTAGTAATATAAGATCAAAATAAATATTTTTTCTTAGCAAACTTTTCACCAAAGATCAATAATAAGAAAGTTGCATCAGTTTAAAAAAACAATTAAATAGTTGCTACTTTTATGTTTTTAAATTTTTATAATTTTTTTATTTTCAGGTATCTTCAATTTAAATTTAAAATGTCAGTTACTAGCATAGTTTGTACAGTATGTTTATTAATCGATTTAACTTTAACCTGCTATAACTTTCTGGTTACTGTGATCGTCTCTTACTACCCTTTTAGTCTCCTCCTTACGTCATGAATCACCCTGTATTTGTTCTAGATTCTTCACAAATTGAGTGTCTGTTAGGCCACTTATTGAAGGCTCCCTTTGCAAATGTCAAGAAAATGGGCTTGAAATACATCATAAACAACAATAGCATATTCTTTCAAAAATATCATAAATTTAGCGGCAGCATCGATGAGAAAGTTGCCTTTGTTAAATATTCATTTATTATGACAGTAGTTTCGTCTATTTGTTTTTCAGCAATCTCTTTTGCATTTTCTTTTGAAACAATTTACTCCTTGTTGCTATTTTTCCTCGGTCCGCCTCTTCTTTTCTTTCTGGTGCTTCGTGCTTCGAATACCCTTCTTGTTAGTCTTGTACTATCCATTCGTTTTATGTGTCCAAACCATCGTAATACACCTTTCTTTATGTTGTCGTTTATTGATTTCATTTTTAAATTTTCTCTGCGTGTTCTGTTTCTTATTCTATATAATTTGGTTTTCTTCTCTATTTTTCTTCAAAATTTCATTTCAATAGCTTCTAGTTTATGTTTGTGTTATCATAGGGATCACTACTTTTTGGTGTATTTCAACTTTTACTTCCTTTGGGATTTTCCTTTTTCCTAGAAACGTGTTTTTAATTCTGTTATATGTCTGTCTTCCTTTTGTTACTCTTTCTCTAATTTCTTCACCGATCTTCCCTTTTTGCGTTATCATAGAGGGTATTTAAATTTTTGTGTTTGTTTTAAGTTTACGCCTTTCAAAGTTATGTTCTGTTGTCTTTCGTGCGCTCCTAGTATCATATCTCTGTTTTCGTTTGATTTATCTACATTCCGTATTTCTCTATAGCTCTTCTATATATTTCTAGATTTTCATTTCCTGTTTTTTCATCTTTGTTAAATAGTACCATATCATTTCTGTGGTGATTTGCCAAAAGCTGATATGTCGATTTTACTAAGTTTACAGGAAGCCACTTTAAAGTTTTTATGGAATTGACAAATACATTATCACAAAGAAACTTCTTCAAAATAATATCTATTTTAACGCATGCTTAGTTTCTTGGATTGACATATCAGCTTGTGGCGTATATAAAACTGGACTTTTTTACATATTACGGCGATAAAACCAGAAAATTGAAAAATATGACATATCAGCTTTTGGCAAATCACCACAGATTTGCATAACAGATTTCTGAGATGGTTACCCTTTCCATATTCCACATTCGTATTTTATGACAATAATAATAATAATTTTATTGTCTACTCCAATTAAAAATACATACAGTATATATTGAAAAGAAAGTCATAGATCGTATTATAAAGTTCAGTTAAATAACTGTCGTTAAAATAATAATATACACTAAACAGAAAATTCATCAATTGTATAGCATGTTCTCTTCATTTTACATTTAAAGATCTAGATATTAGACGCATCTCTGATTTCGGACGGAAGACGATTAAAAAATCTGCAACCATTATATACATAACTCTTTTGATAAAAAGTTGACTTGTGACGCTCAGGGAAAAGCAGTTCCCTAAATCGAGTATTGTGACTGTGATCAGAGAGATTAAGTCTAAGTCAGCCATACTCAACCTGCGGCCAGCTATGCTTTTATATGTGCATACATACATACTATGTTGTGGCCCGCGTAACGTAGGAAACGTATACAGTGCGTACCAAATGTATGGAACCGGCCTTGTTATTCCAAAACTATTCAAGCTAAATCGATAAAATTTAATATGCATGCTGTTTACAAAGCCTTCTATTATTTCCACAGTTTTATAATTTTTTTAACTGACAAGTTCGGGAGCAGCACAGCCAACTTGATTTTTTTTTAATGGGAAGGGGGGTCAAATCGCATACCGTTTGAAAGGT
>JAFFZR010028227.1:0-13759 GCA_018397195.1 Lethrus apterus | reverse complement strand
TGTTCCATAAGAAAAAGTATAACTTTGATATGCCACTCTTTTTTGGAGCGCCCTGTATATTTGAAAATATTTTTAAAATGTAGCCCTTATTGACTTACATAATCCACCTGCAACAGAAGTTGGAGAATATATGTCGTTTTGCCGTAAAACTCTGTGGCGTCGGTGGTGACTCACCCTGTATTTAATTTTTTTTCAGTACGAAGGAAATAATATTATATAACCTGAGGCAACATGTTGAAAATTTACTACACGCTTTCAGAAAAAAAAATATTACGTGCTTAAACAAAGGAATATGATAAGACTCACTTCAGATAGAACTAGTTTAGTAGATAAACTAAATGGTTCCAGCGAGTCGTGAATTGAATAATCCGGGATATTCCGTATACATTTGAATGAGTTAGTGAGAATGTGCTTACTTACTCCGCATTTCTCAATAGGTAGTCCTAGTCAGTCAGTTTAAGTTTGGAATTGGTTTATAGTTTCCCCCAAATAATTTATAATGTGCGTAAAATATACATTCATGAAAGATGCATTATTAAACAGATATACAGGGTGTAAAATTAGTGCGATATTCTTCGATATCTCTGTTGTAATGCAAAATACAAAAAAAATTTTCAGTTATACGGAGCGTTTTGTTTGTGCGCAAACACGAACAACTTTAAAATTTTAAATGGAACACCATATATTTTATTACATTTTTTGAATTCCCTGGGTAATTCTCATATAAGTTTGTATAAGATAATATTTGTCTATGTTATGTCAACATTGTCATCCCTCCTGAGAACCATAAAAGTAATTTTTAAATGTTTTTTAAAACAAAGCTGATAAACTACGAACTAATAAATAGAATATGCTGTAAATAAGAAGATACACAAAGCTTTACATTTCAAAGTATTATAATATTCACACATTAAATAGAGAGATCACAAAATGCCATATTTTGTATGTAATATTACTGCTTTCTTGAGTTTCATCGTTAATCAAAATATGTAATTATCCCAATTATATCCCAATTACCGTATTTCTGTCATTCTTTCCACAAAAAAAAAACTAAATAATAGAATAAGATTGGAACGCAATATTATTTATTATATACTAAAAAATAATATATTAATGTTAACGGAAAAAATGTTTGGAAAATAGGAAAATAAAAATAAAAGTAGCATAACCGACATCTCGTTTTTGAATAAACAAAACGGAACAGAACTAAAGGTAACTCCTATTAAAAATATGGCATTTTGTAATTTCTCTATTTAATGTGTGAATATTATTATTATATTTGAATATTATGAAAGTTTGAAATGTAAAGCTTGCTGTATCTTCTTATTTACAGTTCGTAGTTTACCAGCTTTTTTTAAAACATTTAAAAATTACTTTTATGGTTCTCAGGAGGGATGACAATGTACGAAAATTAAAATATACATCAATATCTCGAAAATTATTAATTTTAACAACATATTGCTGTGTTATTTCCCCACCCCAATAGAATAAATTACATTAATTTATTAATAAAAATAAAAATAATTTTAATAATTTTAGGTCTAAGTGAACAAAAACATACATTATACTTAGGATTAATTTTATTACATTATATTGTTAATTCACGACTATATAGTAAGTTAGTAGCATTACTAATTTATAATTATTGTAAGGATTTAATTGAAGCTCATCAATCAATTAAATAAACTCAAGGTAGTGTATGTCTACACTCTATAGTGATTAAGGGCTACATTTAGCTATGAAATGATAGTTAATTATTTAATCACTTGGAGTGTGCAAACTTTAAGTTTTTGGAAGGGTTATTACCTATAAAAGGAGGTGCAGCTCAATTAAATAGTCAGTCGTTGATGGCTCACCAGTCCAGGAGGAAGCAAGAAGAAGCCAAAAAAGGAAGAAGAAGCCAGCCCTGGAAGAAAACTCCAGTCGACAGTGGTGGCACAACACTTCAAGAACTTCCGGCTCAGCAAGAACTCGTGAGACACAAGAAACTTATAAGAAAAACAGTACTCCGAAGTGAATAAAGTTAATAGTGCTTCGGAAGGACTTTTCGTTATTGTACACGATAAGGTTTAACCGAACCGGGTGAGTCGATTCTAATTAATATTTAATTATTTGTTTACCTTGTGTGTGAAACTAAACTTTTGAAGTTAGTTTTTCATTTTGGATCATACATACTTTTGATTGATATGAGCGGACAACCTATCAAGTAATCATAATCACAATTAATGCATGCAATTGTTAATACAATAATTAATATAGGAACTCACGTTAATTCATGGTTAGGTCAAGTGGAAATCATCAAAGTCGAACAGCATTGAACTATAACCAAACTATATTAATTGACGCATGCAAAAGTGTAATTGTTTGTAAACATAACCATACTCACCTGTGATTAATATTTTGTCGTCCATAATTAAAAATAAACTGTCACTTCGATTGAATCGATTTTGTAGATTTTTGACACGTTGGGTCGGACATTTTGGAGTGTAAAAATTGTAGAGCGTTCCTAATGCCAACGTTAAATAATTAAAAACACCACCAATTTAAATTTGAGGGAAAAGTTTTATTTCATTTCATTTGTTTATTGTTTATGTTAACCGTGGCGTTTGTAAATATTTGATTGTAATATTTATGAGCTAAGGCGTTGGCTCTAGAGGTAATTAGTTTGTAGGTTAGTTTGTAAGATATTGTTAGGAATTTATTTTGTTTGTAAATATATTTATTTTATTTGAAATATATTTATAAATACAATTGTATTTATTTTTATTTCGAAATCCTCGTGTAAGTCTTATTCCAAAATTATTAGAAGAAAAATGTGCAGTGATAATTAAATATTTTAGATGGATTCAAAATTAAGATTTTCAGAATTTTTAATTAATTTATTTAATTAGTTTAATAAATATCACGGCAATATGTTCATTAGACATTTTTGACTTCAAATTGCTTCAGCAACACATCCTCAAGCTATGGCAATCATGTCATGGGACAACCTGTATAAACACATTAATCACAATATATAACAAGCGACATCATACTAATCATGTGTAATTACAGGTTAATAACCACACATTTATGCTCGATTGTGTGTCAGGTATTCGTCAAAAACATTCACGAAGCAGGAAGACCTTTAGTTTTTGCTGTGAACGAATTGCGTTGGAGATCTGTAGCAACTTTGTCGGCAACGCATTATATGCCAAAACACACCTATAGTATTGACCTTTCACGTATGATGATAAGCTATGTCTAGGAATATTTAAATCGTTTGTATATGCCTAGTTATCACGGATACTGATCATCGCTATTTCTGAAAAATATGTTTATTGTGTCGCTGATACATTAACAGCCGGAAAATATACAGGCATGGTAGAGGTAAAATTAGATGTTATCGAAAAGTCTCTGCAAGACGTACGATATGAAAAATATAGAATACATCTAATTATCCGCTTCGGCATAATAAAAACTCTGTTGGCATAAGTCGACGTCGCCCAGAACATAACGCTGTAGACAAGGTGTGAATGTACATGTGCATGGTAAAATACCGTAAGTGTACTTTAAATTACACTTTTTCTCTTATGATAAATTGTCCAATTTATTACATAGGTCTGTAATATGATTTTCCCATCTCAATGTATCATTAATCATTACTCCAAGGAACATTGTGATGTTGGTCTGAGGAATTAATTTTTTGTTTATCTTGACATGGATATACGCTTTCATTTTTAGTTTTAGAACCAAAAGAAATCAAGGTCGTGTTATTATTTTTTAAATTTAATGAATTTAAGTTGCATCATTTTTTCTACTGGTGGATAGCTCTGTTGATTTATGAATGATACATGATGTATCGTCGGTACACTAATAAAGACCATCTGAATTTAAAAATTAAAAAGAACGATAAAATGGAGATAGATCAATAATTTTGAATGTCACATTTCTTGCCTTTTTGTTACAGGTAATACGTTAGGTTCTTTAAGATGATCGGGAAATACGCTGAATAGAAACATTGAAGTTACGATATCTGCCAATGGCGTTGTGATATGTGGAGCGCAAAACTAAAGAATATTTGTAGGTACCTCATCCAATCCAAATGATGATTTCGTTCGCAGTTTTTTGATTATACAAACAATTTCAGTGGGATTAGTTGAAAAAAATACATGTTTGAGGATAAGGCATTTAATAGGTTTGAAGCGCTATTGTTATAGGATAAAGACGATAGTTGTTGTTGTTGTTGTTGTTGTTGTGCTTTCATTTTAATGGCTTTCGGGCAGTAACCATATCAGCCAGTCACTCAATTTTTTAATTAGCTATTTTAACTTTAGTGTAATGTAATGTGTTTTTTGTTTGTTTTTGTGTCAGAGTAAGAGCTTGTTACTCTAGAAGTTCGCCCATTCCTCTAGAGCAGCATTAATTGTACGCCAACGGTGAATGCTGCCGGCACCTCCCGACTCGCAATTGCAACGAGAGACACGAGATAGAATCGAACCCGAGACTCCCGCGTGACAAACCACGATCCAACCAGCCGGGCCACTCCGGGTATATAAAGACGATTGTTTCGTAAAACTTTCATTAAACAAGGTTGCTATAACTTCCGGGTTTGTTACTAAGTTACCATTATACAACAGAGTGATTTCCTTAACTTCTCTGACTTCGTCACTTTTTATTATGCTCATATCTCCTCTTCGATATGGCCGCCCGTTATTTGTGTCCCGCAATCTTTGTGCTATAGCTATTAACACAGCACGAATATTTCACAGACATTTCCAGTATGCAAAGTGCATATCAACATAATCTTCAATTGTGAATTCAACCATTTTATTGACTAAAATGCTAAGATTACTTTTAATGTGACAAACACAAGTGACAGCGGTAATGTAATCATAAGATACCGTTGCTAAGTAAGTAAGCTTTGTTTTAACACGTGCAACTAGATCTAACTTAAAAATGCATCCAGAGCTTTCAGCCTAAATCCATTTGCAGTTTCTCAGCAACACCTTGGTATGTTGCTCCACCGTCTATTGCACAACTGACAGAAGATCCTCAACTAAGACGCCTTAAAAACAAATTTCCAATATCTCACTGAATGGGAACGGAATGACTCAAGTGGAAGTCTTTCCAATCAAGTCAAGTTAATATAAATCATTAGCTCATAGCCATAGTCAAAAGAAAATATGTAATTGCACCGAGTTGCTGTCGAACTTGGTTATACATATATATCTACTGGAAATCCGACTTATAGGTCGACTGGCCCAAAGAATATCCCACACTTGCTTGATTTTTCAATCTGAGAAAAGTGTCGTCAAACTATGTGCAAGTGGAAAAAAAATTTTGATATGGACCTGACAATTCCGCCGTAATCCTCACTTTGAGTGATTACGTCATAAGAAAAGAGACAAACCCCACTTTGATAAATTAGAAAACTAATTGGAGAGGTTTTCAAGAGAATTTAGAAAATAAGTTACTTGTTATGTTAGAAGTTTGGAGATTCCACAAATTTATATAAATACTGTTTAAATTAGGTTTAAAATGCCAATAAAATAATTACATCTTTATGTAAAAATTAATCTATTTTTCGACAAAAAAATTGGGCAATGCACAGCCCTAATAATTTTTAAGGCAAAGAACATAAAACAATATATGTTGTTGAAAAAAATATATTACTTGATACTAACGGTATTATATTTCATAATTTTGTAACGTGCAAAGAGTCCAGTGTAAATTGCCCTTAGACCTTCATTACCTTATAATAATAATAATAATAATATAAACATCTTTACTGATGTGTAATTCGTGTGTAGAGAAAATGCATCTCAATTTGGTGTTCATTTTTTAAAGCTTATTAGAGTATTTTAAATTAAATTTAAAATACATATGTGTATTTGAAATTTTCCCTCTAGTTATACTATCCACAAAGAAGACATAACGACGATCAAGTTGCCTTCGCAAACAATAAACAATGGTGTCCTCCAAGCGAAGCGGGCTGACAATAGCTCGCAACTCGGCGCGGCGGCGATGGAAGCTTCAGATCCGATACATCATCCGTTCCGTCATTTATATTAGGCCGACACGACGACCGACCGTCCAAAATTATTGATGGTGACACGTATTAAGCACCAACGTCATCCGAATTATTTTTTATCGGAATTTAATAACAAACATGTCACAAAAACGATGCCAGCCGATCGCAAATCTCCGCAATTAATCAATCAAGCGCGCGAACGAACATTTCATTCTCGTCCGCACGGGAGAAAAATTGAAGAGTGTCATCACGTAATGTGACAATTAGAGCCATTCGGTAGCAATTAATTTTCAGACCCCCCTCCAGTACGTCAACGTTCTTGGAAAGCAACTATTGGAACAAGACTACAACTACTTTTCAATTTTCTTCATACCAGTGGATCATGATTAAGCCCACTGATAAGATAATTGCTATGTCCTATGTTGCGGTATCTTGTGTCGTGTGATATCAGTTATAAATTGTATCTTCAAGTCAGTATGGCGGAAATGATTTGATATATAACATTGTGCATTTGTTAATATGCGAAGATTTTTTGACTGCACCGTCTGACCTATCTTTGTATTTAAGGGCTTACTGCAACAGCACATTTGAACTCTATATAGAGTTTTATAGAATAATACTTTATTTTACAGTGCTAAATGAGATTGCATCCCTAATAACCAGTACGTCTATTGAATTTTTAGGTTTAGTTGCTGCTTCTTCGCTTGAATGTGGTATTTCCAAGTCACTTTATTATCTAAGTTAAACCCCAGGTATTTAACAACTTCATTTAATGGTATAGGTGAATTATTTATAGAGACTTGTAACAAGTGCTGTGTCTGGTGGTGAATGTAAGGATTCGCTACCATTAACCAGTTTTTTGGAGGCCAATTGTCGATCTAAGTCTGATGTTAGGATTACTCTATCATAAGCTAAGGCTGCAACTGTGATATTTACTTAGCAGATCTATCTGTGATAGAATATAAGTACAACCCCAGAACGCTACCTTATGGTATCCCGGATTTTATAGGAAAGTAAACGTCAGAGTCAAATTTTACTTGGAAGTACTTACTTTGTAAATAGACCTTCATTCAGATGCAGACTATAACATTTTAACATTTTTTATCCATTTTATTTACTGTTCACTACATTATTGAACAGAAACATACCTATATTTTTCTAATCCTAGATCACGAGGCACCACTGGGTATACCACCGTCGTGCAATTAAAGCGCACCCGAATCGTGTGTCACCCACCATCCGCTCAACTCTTGTCTGAGACGTTAAACACGTCTCGAGACGGAATCAGCTTCGATGCAATTACTTCCGGCTCCTACGAATGCTGGAATAAGTGCACTGCCATCGACCTGTCAAAATCAGAAATTGTACTTTTTACTTTAGACATTACTACGAGTCGCGGCGCCAGAATAAATAACTTCGTTGGGGAAAACGTTTGAATCTCGATGAGAATTTAATGTAGATTTAATAAACATTTCACGCAGCGAGAACAAATCGACTTGAATGAAACACACACAGTCAAAGGAATGGAAAGGCATCTTTCAGCCAAAAGGCTTTGTCTGGATATTCGACATAATAAGAAATGAAATGAGTTTGATATAGCAATTATTATAGAAACTAAGAAAATATCGACATGGGCATATCCTCTTGTAACAATTTACTTCTCATTATAGGAAACTGAGAGAGCACTTGAGAAAATTGTTAGTCCTTATATAGGCGAAATTAATATGGAAATACCATATCTTCATAAGTAATTTCGATCGTTCTCTTAGAACACTAAAAAGTTATAAATTATCTATGTACAGGTTGTCTTATTTTGTTGTTTTATCTATAATCTATATAGTACCATTAGTCTACAAGCTAGTAGATAACCGTTTGTCAATTCTACATAAGCAATTCACGTAAGTAATTAAAATTTTCTACTTCACCTCGTTTCCGCTCTATGACCGGAAGTTAAAATTTCGCGATTTTTTAAAAATAATCATATCTTCATTCAATTCAAGATCGAAAAAACACAAAACATTTTTCCATCAGCATTTGGCGGAGTACTCGCCACTTAACTCATGTTTCTAATTATACTTACCACCTGGCCGCTACCAAGCTTCTTTTATTTTTCTTAAGGTAAACGTGTTTTGGCATCATTAAAGACGTCTTGCTGAGGGCTTCCCAAAAATATAAAACTCTACGTAACTCTCTCGTGTTTTAGACGTGTTATGTGCGAATCCCTTATCCCTTATCGCTAAGAAGTGGTAAGTATAATCTGTGGCAAGCACTCCTTCAAATGCCGATGAAAAAGTGTGTGTTTTTTCGATATCTTTTTCGAAATTTCAATTTTCGGTGTTAGAGCCGTAACGAGATGAGGTAGAAATGTTAATTACCTACGTGAATTGCTCATAAAAAATTGACACAGTATTCCGTAAACCGTTTTCCCCTAGCTTGTAGACTAATTGTACTTTAGGCAACGAAAATATGACATCCTGTATTAGTACTATGAAGCTTCTAATCAAAAAGAATGAGACATTTTCCCAAGTAAGTTTTAACGTCTTTGCATATTAGCTGAGTAGATAACGAAACGATATCTACAAACGCCTGGTCAAAATTGTTAGAGCGATTGATAAAGAGGAGCATATACTTTTATATATATTGTATAATCCACTGGATATTTCTGTATTATTAGAATATATAGTCAAATTAAATAGAAAAAACTTTTCTTTTTATGAAATTTATCGATACATCAGATAGATTGGATTCAATATTTCTATGAGACGCCGCTGATATTCTTAGTGTGCTAAAAGGAATTCGATATTCGCTGCTGTCTTAGTTGTTTTGCAAACTTTGCGCTAATTTGGACCCTCTCATTTATTTAATTAGTTAAATGAAACTTCTTTGATGATGGCTCGTTCACTGCTTCTAGTACCCCTTCTCAAACGCCCCATCTCGATTTTCTTGCTTCTAACGAATATTACCGACTATATTGAAAAACTAATTGTACGAATTCCTGATAACATTCATTGAAGTATTTCATTATAATTAAATGTCTCTGCTTTCTAAACTTATGAATCATATATGTATAGTTAAATGTATTTGGGTAAAAGTGTAAAAGAGAAAAGTAATAAATTACCTACTATCAAAAAAGAGGATGCGTTATTTAAATCAAATTACCTTACTTTAGTTAGAGAGTATCTTCTTCCTTATAGATCGTTAAAACCAATATCGGAAGTTTCGCGCAAAGAAAATTAAAATTAGGAGAGCAAAAATGACGTCGACTGGAAAACTTTAAATGGCAGGTTAATTCAAATTATCGGCTAGTTTTCGTCTACGCTACTCTTTCTTCGAGTTCTCCGGTTGCCTTTAGCTCGCACTTAAACTTAATGATGTAAATTATTGAAAGTTGAAAGTTTCGTACGTGTGCGGATGCTCGATTAAGTATTCGACTGAAAGAGGCTCGTTGATGACATTAAAAAGTTAAAAGTTACCAACACTATCTCCATACTGAAAGAGAATTGCATGCGGATCAATATAAGTTCACGTGTTAAAACTTTGGGAATAACGATTCAATATTACATAGTTTAAAAAGTTTGTACTTCTTGTTAATAAACAGAAATGTTTTAAAAGAATTGATTTTATTTGAAAATATGCAAACTTCTGAAGAAATGGTGAATAATATAATTCCTCATGAATAATGTTCCTACTATATAGTTCATATAATGTTGTACATGTTCATGTTCAAATGATGTACATGTAGTTTAGTCTTGTTATCATTTATATAAAACAAGGAAAATATACATGTATTTATAATAGCGTTTTAAACGGGATTTAAAATTTCAAGTTGTCATGGTATATTTTATCTGTCTACTGTTTAAATTTAATTATTTGATTTACTTATTTTGAAATTTTGTTTGTGAGTTATGTACGTTGACTCCGTGATAAGATACATAGCTCATACGGAGACTCACACTAGTCTCATTACCTCATTACATGCTAAGAAACTACCGATAAGAAGTCGCAATTGGGCATGATATGCACAACGTGCGAAAATTGTTTTAATGTTAATTTCAATGTTAATGAATTAAGGTTCCGGTTATTTGTTTAAAAATAAAGTTTAATTCATCAACAAAAAATTTTTTCAATCGAACCCCAACAATTCGAAAAACTAAACTTGTGTACAATTACAAATTATAATTATATTTTCCTAACAATATTTTTCGTATATCTGATAGAAAAAATAATTTGCTTCCATTCATTTTGTGTTCTTGATAAGAGTACCCTTTACATTCGAATTATAACAAGGGCGAGATTACAAAATACTATCCCTGGATCGAAGACAATGTGTCTCTTTCGTTAATCTGAAGATCTATTTATGAGCTGGTTTACGCATGAACTTGCTCTAATTTGATTTGAGATGGATGCTTATGGCAATCGGGAAATGTTTTCAAAATATATGAAAGTTGTTTATCCAGGATATCGGTTTATATTATAGAAAAAATGGCGCAATGTTTGATTAGATACCAATTAGCTAGGATGTGTTCCCAGATAGTTTTAATATGTTATCCACTTTTCGTTCCATAAAATGCACAATTTAAGTTGTTAGAAATTGACAATAAAGTGTTTTAACAGTTTAATAACAAATTAGCCTAAGTTTTGATGGTCACAGAAGTCAAGTCTACACACCGTTTCTTGCTAAATATCAACAACTAAGGTTGGTTGGTATCCAATTTTAACTCTAACGTTTTCTCCCCGTGTTTGATATTTTGAGTATGTTGCAAAAGATTGTTTGATTCTTACATAGTTTCTTTCTCACATACATGAAGTTGATAAAACTTACCAAATTCTATACCTGGTAACATGCGAGACTTAATTTAATGTGTGCTGCTTAAAGATTTTTTTTATTAAAACACATTAAATTTGATAACTTATTAATAAGTACATAATTTATCATAAAATTATTTTTTAGTGTTATTTTAATTATGTGTAACTTTGAAAATTGTGTTTATATATGGTTCGACTAAATTTTAATGGGTCGACTAAAATAAATTTTATTCTCCGCCAAGTTCAGCTTGTTGGTAAGTTGATCACGTACAAAAGTTTATGTTTAAGTTACGACCACGCTGTTTGCTAATTAAAATGTAACTCGCAATTATTACCGTCTTAATGCGAATTTTTTGCAAAAATTCCTACCCAAGAAAATAAAACTAATTGGTTATTTTAATGTACCGTAAAAGTGATTTTTTATTTAGTTTAATACGCAGAAATTACAAAATTTGAACTTCTGGAATTCCATTCGTTATTTAATTAATACGAGTAACACATTTTGTGTTTAATAAAAGCAAATTAACATTAAGAACTTATTTCCAACATAGTTACGTTATTCAGTATACTCTGGCTCGAGTTCCTTTGTAGCAGTCTTGTTTACAACAAGGTTTGCTTATTCCGTTCTAGTTTTCCTGTATTGTATACAAGTTCCAGATTTATATCTAATTAATATCAGTTTAGTTTAGAGCAGTGAGCGCTCAACCATTCACGTTCGAAAATACTAGAAGAGTGATAAGGAATTATAACGTTTTATTACGCGAACAAAGAACTTTTTATGTATCATATGCACGGAAAAATGCACGTTCTATATGATAACATTGAGAACACTTCAATTTATGTACATACGCATAAATACGTATTTTTTTCCCGTTCACGATTGCAGAAATACAAGCGCAATCAAGAAAATTTTATATATATTTGCGTCTCTGCGACTATAAATTTCCAGGCGTAATCCATATAACCAAGACGGTTGGATCGTAAACTCATAATTAAGAAATAAGGATGTTGTTTGTTCGTTTCTCTGAAATAAATCCGCACAAACAGTTCAGGTGGAACGAACTTGTCATTTATTTCCATTTCTTCTTCGTTTATTCGTTTATCTAATGGCATAAATAAAACGGTGAAAAGTTTATAAATTCTTTGGTGGAATAATTAGGAAACATTTTTTTGTTTATTTAAAGGAAACGGATTGTAAATTGATTAAAATAGCTATTAAAATTAACAATGAACAAAAAATTGCTATATCGACAGATAAAATTGCTTATGTAATATGTAATTATTGAGAGCACCAGATTACTTAAAAAATCATTTTTTTAATTGAAGCAATCCAAAGAATATGTTATATAAATTTACACCGTCAGATAAACGAGAATAAGTATCAAGATTAGTTCAAGATTAGTCTAACTGCTTTAAATATCGTTTCCTTTTTGTGATGGCATTGAAGTGGAATGTGTTCTATGTGTTTCAAAATTTCAATTCTTGTAAATAGATTCCAAAATAATTTTATGCAGGATAAGATTCCTTCGTCGAAAAAGATGTCATAAACTAGAAGTCAATACGTTTCTAATTCCGAAAATAATTTATTTCAATTTTATCCTTTTACTTTAAACTGCAATCTTTAAACGTTAAATCATCCATCTTCGGCCATGTGTTACGGATACAAAGTGCCATTTAATGTGTCGGAATGCAAATTGTACCATTGTAATTCACGCAGTAATGCCGATTATATGCCACAATCGGTCAGAGAGGGTGCGTCTGTGAATTTAGGAGGGACGGGTCACCCATAACGCTTGTATGCAGATTAGGGCTTTGTACGTTTGAAAGTGGACAGGAGAAGACTCACCACAAACAAATTTACAGTTCTTAGTACGTTTCGCGAATCAAACGTAGAATGGATTTTTTATGCAGGCTCAGATCAAATCCGATTTAACTCAACTATTAATAGAAATTTTTAGACGACATCAGGCTATATAAAATTTTCGTTGTTGTATCATGGACGAAAGAATAATCGTGCAAATGTATGTACTATTCCGGCCAATAGAAATGTCGTACCAATAAAACCATGCTGACCGTGTTTGCGGAGCAGGTACCTGACCCGCTGCATTCGATAATATTTTACGGTGTATATTACTACAGTACAGAGATGCGAGCAAAACTTATTATTGAAAACATTTTAAATGTATCATTCATCTATAAATTTGACGTTGGAATTTATAAGTTGAAAACAAATTCTAGGATATAAACACAAAATACTATAAATGACAATAATAGTGAAGTGAAATATATTTGTGCAGGATATAATAAAAACAGACATGATCAATTAAACATTTAAAAATAATTTAAAAAAAAGTAATAAATAAAAATGAAAGTAAGTAAAAAAATTGTAATACAATGTGGCGACGTCATACTAAATATAATGGTTGGCGTCGAAAATAAAAAGGAAGTCGAAGTTCAGTACTGATAACCTCTTGATGAAGGTAGTGGTCCCACTAGGTCGATATGTATATGTTGGAACCTTGCAGTCGGTGTCTGAAATTCCCCAACTGGTGAGCTTGTGTGTCGACTAATTTTGGATCGCTGACAAGCCATGCATGTTCGTGCCCAGGTACGACAATCTTTGTCTATTTCTGGTCATACGAACGTCCGCTTAACTAGTTTGGTCGTGGCTTCAATTCCCGGATGAGCCAAGTTGTGCAAAGCGTTGAAAGCTTTCTTTCGGTAGGCTGTTGGAAGGACTGGCCGAATTGAGCCAGTGGAGATGTCACACAGGAGTTGCGTGCTATATTCCGGAAAGTAAACTGTCTTCAAAACTAGGCCTGTTTTTGAAGGTACAATTGTGGACAAGTTTTCTTATTTCTGGGCTTTAGGCATCTCGGCATATTTAAATATGTTGAATGAGGTAGAGTTTATTGACTCTACTCGTGACATGGCATCTGC
>JAFFZR010028226.1:0-13760 GCA_018397195.1 Lethrus apterus | reverse complement strand
TGTTCACCTCCACTGAGGAATACAAAATAAATAAAAAAAAAAAATCAAGAAAAAGTAACGATTATTTGAATTTAATAATAAACCAATTAGCGGAAAAAAACTAAACTTAATAAATATCTAGCAATCATTGTTCGATACGATCCGACAGCTAAACAAAACAGATAGGTATATTTATATTAATAAAAATGAATTGCAAAATGTTCGACGGAGCATCACTTGAGAACGGCTCTACCGATTTGGCTGATTTTTTTTTGTTGTGTTTGTAATTGTCAGGACAAGGTTTGTATGAAAGAAATTTTTTGAAAAATCCACGGAAAGTCGGAAATTTTTAGCGGTTTTTTAGGTATTCTAGCGAAAAAAATTCGATCCAGATAGCCCGGATTCGAAAATTGTCAAACTGAGGCAAATTTTAAAACGTACGAATGTCAAAAATTGCACGTTTTCGTCGAGAAATACCGTTCTACCTGGAGAGGCTCCATGCCATGTCTTTTGATAAGACGGTCATTTCCCGGGACGCATGCGATTGCATTGCGCTTGCGGAAGCAAACGCATTTTTTTGCTGAAATCGAGACAATCGAGACGAGAAAATCAATTGAAAATTTCAATGTTCGCTTCAAATGCATTTTCACATTTTCCAGCAAATTTATCAACTTTATAAAATGACAGGACAACGACTGTCGGGTCAGTTAATATCTATATAAAAATTTAATTTAAAAATATAAAAACAATCTTATTCACTATGCAATTTTGATTAATAAACTCAACCTCGGTTTATTCACCTTCAAGTAAATTTATCTGCCCAGTTGTATTACCATCCATGGTAATAAATAATTACCTTTCATGTAAGTTTACTTGAATGTAAAAAAATCTGGCCTTAATAAAGTATCATTTTAAAACAAAGTAACAAAGTACATATCATATCTTCACATAAAATACACACGGTGGCGAAAGAAATGCCTAGTTGTACCTAGTAGATCTTAGTCCATATATTAGTGTTGCCAGGTGAAAAATATAGAAGTTGCCAGATCGCAACGATAAAAGTTGCCAGATTTTCACCAACAACATTTTGGGGTAAAAATGTGTAATGAGGTTTGGTTCGCTCCGTAATTGGAAGTCAAAATGGTCAGTTTTTGGTTAGCTCCAAATTGTATGACCAAAAAAGTCACACCTTACCAGTGTTGCCAGGTGAAAAATGAAAAGTTTGAGTTTTTGGTTCGCGAAAAATCAGGAGTCGTGTGGCGCATGAGCTAAAAGAATATAATTGATTGACGAAGAGGATAGTTGTTGAAACTCCATATTTAAATTAAGAAATAATAATAAAATTCGAAGGTTTCAAAATGTTTTAATTTACACTACATATGTTTCGCCATACAATGGCTTCATCAGGTGGATGATAACTGCAGATAACTACAGTTATCATCCACCTTGTATGGCGAAACATATATAGTGTAAATTAAAACATTTTGAAACCTTCGAATTTTATTATTATTTCTTAATCTAAAAGAATATTGTTGTCATTATTCAACAATTCAGGCATTGTTATTTACAACATTTTTTCTAGAAATCAAAAACGCCAAAACAAATAATGCGGTAGGTATATATAATTACTAGTTAATGACTTATTTTACGGTAAGTAAAAAAAAGCAGGGAGCATTATCTATAGCACCTCGTTGATGAACCCGGTTTTAAGTTTTATAAAAAATAGGTTTTCGGGCATTTTAACAGAATTTAAGTCGACTTTTTACCGGATTTTTCGTACGAATACTCCTATGTGCGATGAATTATCAACTAAAGGCCAAATTTTGTATGTTCTGCAACCATAATGGCAAGTTTGTATAGCTCGATGGCCTATAAGCACGCGATACAACAGCTAATCATTGGAAATAAAACTTCCACACTGAAATATATAAAATATCCGCTAGATGGGGTTTTGAATTATGTTACAAAAATTTTCGATTGTTTTTATTATTGTAATAGTGTATAATAGTAAATAAATCTTTATTTACCTTAAATAAATTACAAGGCCTGTCAGTGAATTAACATAATAATGACATAAATATCACAACAGAACACATACTTTTAAATAAACCTTGTCACAATACTAATACACAGATTTAATTAACAATACGATTTTACAGTAGTATCATGTTTTTTACATACATTTTGTAAATCATGCCTTAAAAATTCTTCAACCGAATAAAAAGAGTGTCTTTAATTAATTTTAACAAATGTTCCAAGTTTATTCTTAAACGTTTATTTTGCCCAGAACCCTATTGTACATTTTTATTCCACAATATGTGAAGCTATTTTGGCATGTGTTCAATCGATAGCGGGGATGAATTATCTCGCTTCCGCGTTCCATAGTTGTGACTGTTCGAGTGGCGGCCAGTAAAGGCACCAAAGTTTTTAAGGACACAGGCGAGTATATAACACGCAGGTATCGAAACTTAGAACAACCTGTATATTAATATTACTATCCCCATCCGCAGGGATTAACATTCTGAACAACTTGTTCTCTTTTTAATGTCAGTGCCAACCCTTGACTAGGTAATGAAGTATTGTTTGTTTAATATTTCCGGTTTAACATCTTGTAATGCACAGGAAATTGAAAAATCTTTAGCTTTAATGCGCAAAACTGCATATAAAATCGATACTTCTATGGCACATTCAATAAATTGAAAACCAACACGAAGCTCGTACATACACCAAAACTTCCGATAATAACGTTATCGGTGCGCGACATACGTGCCACATAAACGCGGTTCGATTCTCATTGGACGTCTTCTGCGAGTTCGGATAACCGACCCCGTTCCACCTCCGCGCCGTCCCCCGTCTTTAATCCATTTCTACACCTTGGCGTGTTATGTTGTCGTATAAACCTCGGCAATAACTCGGCGGGTAAACTGCACATTGATGGAAAAGAAACATTACCGCGCATAATAAAACGGCAATCTATTTAATCCTTCGTGGGTCGAGGCGAACCTCGCCGTCTTCGATATGAAATAAGCCGTAAACGGATCCGAGATTGTTGCGTCGTTAGATCGTGTTTTCTTTTTTTTGGCAGGGGCGCTTTTATATGAGTTTAAGGTTGTGTGCGTTAGAAAATATTTTCTTTGTGGTTCAGTTTAATTGCAAGCGTGACTATCTTCGATTTTATCATCGGCGTTCCGAAAATTGATTGTTTCTTATTTGTAAACGGCCAACGCGGATCGGAAATGCGAGCAATAACGTCCCCGGTGATGATAACGATGAAATTTGACAGGCGATTTTTCCCCGGAACGTTCACGGTATATTACGTTATATTTGCATGGGACGTCTCTATCCGGCGATACGTCAACTTTATGGATTCGTTACGGAGCGACCGCGTACGCGATCGGTAGGATAACGACGACATAAGACAAAAATTCGTCTTATTCTAAACAGATATGAATCGTAAATATCCTAAGAGTTCGGATGGCGGCGATGCGCGCCACGTAATGGGCCCCAATGCGACGCGAATTATACCCGGGAATGACGAATATCGACAATATGGAGTTGTTCACTTTTACGTATGTATGGTCTCCGGTTATTTACTTTCGCGTAAGTTTCTCTGAATGATGTGTTTTCGAAATGAGATGTTTACGTCGTGATGCTTCTCAGCGATGGTAATTTTGTAACGTGATTGAGGTTACATCATGTGCTCTCATAAAACTTCATAAATTTTACATATAAAAAATTAAATGTAATACAATCATTTTATAATTTTTTTAATTTCTTAATCAACATCGATGCCATATAGACATTAGCCGCTTACAATAATATTAATAATAATACTTAAGGTGTAAAATATGCTTATAAATATATACTATAAATTGTTATTATTGTTATGCAATATTAATAATTATCCAATTTCACATCACATTTTTGTAATTTTCCCGCAACTTATTAAAAGAAATTTATTCTTCTAATAATGGTAATTAAACTTACTAACATGCATTGACAATGTCACGTTGGTTGGCTGCGTCCTAGCACCGTCCCTGCGTTTTTCCAATAATCGAAGGTAATTTTTTCGACCGACGCATTTTGTCATTCAAACAGGCGTAAATATGTTTTTCGCTTCGTGCTTTAACATTTCGACATTTCGCGACGTTTTCGTTCCCGTTAATTGCCAATTAACCTTTTCGAAACGCTGTCGTCTGCGATTAAATTCGATAATTTATACGAATGCAGCGAAATGTCAACGGAGTCTGCACGCGGATTAGATTCGAAAAACAAAACGACGTAGGTACGTTGCATAAACAATAATACAGTATTATCTGCAACTTGTTGTGTACGCGCAAATTTCGGGGCGCAAAAATTCTTGAAATCAAAAAACAAATTTTTAAAAAATTCTTAAAAGCGGAGCAAAGAAAAAATTCTTTTTGGGAAATGTGGTAAAGGAAAATCGAAAATTTTTTCCATCTTGAAAACAGTAAGGGAAAAATAAAAACAAAAAACAGAAATTCTTAAAGTTGAAACGGTTAAAAGAAAAATAATTATTTTTTAAAAGTGGAAAAAATAAAACAAAATTGAAATGAAATCAGAAAATCTTCTCAAAAGTAGAAACGAAAAGAACTAAAGAAAAAGCATCTTTTTTTCCAACATGACTGGAAATAAAAAAACGATAAATCTTTTTAAAAATGAAAAGAAAATAAAACACCGCAAATATACCTCAACACTGACGAAAGATATTGAAGAACAATTCAGGGCAATAACTTACAAACTGACTGAATACTTGTGTGTGACTAATAATTAATATTAAAAAAATAATAATAATATAATATACAGCCTGTTCACGGGAACATTCTACAATAGCTAACTTTTTTTATTTCAAGAGATACAAACTTGGTTAAATGGACAAAGTTTAAGCACCTTGCAATGCGCATTTCGCGCAATAAATTATAAAACAAAAGAACATCGCGTTGCTAAGATACAAGCATAACGATTAATTTTAAATTGAACAGCCTGTTGTTGACAATATTTTATATATTTCGCTTTTATTGACTATTCTTATTTGAGTGGGCCGGGTCCAGATGGAGATCACGACATGCTTTGCATTTAGATGTAATTTTTGTTGTTAGCAACCGTCAATGAATAAAGAGTTTTGCTCTTTGAAATATTTTTGATTGAAGATATAATATTTTCCTAACAACATAGCGTTCAATTTAAAAAATTAATCATTATGCTTGTATCTTAGCAACGCGATGTTCTTTTGTTTTATAATTAATTGCGCGAAATGCGCATTACAAGGTACTTACTCTTTGTCCATTTAACTAATTTTATATCTCTTTAAATAAAAAAGTTAGCTATTGTAGATTGTTCCCATGAACAGACTGTATTTTAATAATAATAATAATCGAGGATGTTGTTTAGTAATGAAAATTGGGTATAAACAATTAATATAAATGTTAATTAGTTAATAATTTGACTATTTTATATATTTTTTTATTGTTATATTTTAAATTTTCAATTTTAAAAATAATTAAATAATAAAGAAAATCCAACAATGTTTTAACGACACAGTTTATTTTATGCGAATAATCCACTGAGAAAATTAATTAAAGTAAACGTGGAATAAACAGCCATCGCGCATCGTTTAAAATGCGCTGCAACGGATCCTGTAAACAAAATTTAAATTAGCTCCGTCTGAAATTCGCTACTAAGGATAAATTTAGTGGGATTATTATAGAAAGCGTTTTCCACTTAACGCAAAGTGCATCAATTTCCCTCCATAAACACTGGGTGATATCTATAGCTATCCTTCTCTTAAGGATCTAGCGAAAGAGTAACATAATATAACAAGATAATTTGTACATCGACGCCGAGTTTTTTTTTTACAGTCCATAAATTTCAGTTTTAGTTTATGGTTTGTAAATACGACAAAGTGCACTCTGTATTTTGTAAACTGTGATATCGTCGAAGATTTTAATAGGTATTTATTAATGTACTTTAAAGCATTTGTAAAAAAATAATTTTAGGTTAACTGAATATTATTTTTAACAATTAGATAACAAATAACTTCAAGGAATTTTCTATCAATTAATCGAGATTTATTAATGTTTCAGTTTTCAGTTTTTCGAGTGCATTAGAAAATAATGTGAAAAAATATATTGAACTATTAAAGTCAAGGTTGCGTACATAAATTAAACATATTTGTTGACTATGGAAAGATATGTCCCATTATAAAGCTACACCAATTTATTTGCTTGCAAGGCGGCAATACGATTTAAATTTATGTGCAAATTATACCGTTAGATTTTAAAAATATGCAGATCAAAGGATCAAATGAAACTCAATTACAATGTCACTAGTACATACATACGTCGATCAGCGAGAACTAACAATTTGTAAATTACCACTCTTGTTTTAACAAATATATTTAAACAGGGGATACAAGTTTCCTTATATGTGTGTGTAGCGACGAGAAACTGTTCGATTTTAATATACGATTCCATATTCTAAATAAATATTTACATATAAAAGATGTGCCATAATCAGCCTTTGCTCGTCCGACTTTATTACCTGAAAAGATTTTGAAGCACATGCTTTCCATATATGAACAAGAAATTAATAAAATGATGTTGAGGAAAATGGTTTGTTTATTATACACGAAGATACTTATTATCTATGATGTCAGAGTGATTCATTAAAAGTCGTCGTCAGTTTTACAGTATTTAAATTTTTTTTAAATTTTGAAAAAAAATTCTTTATTTAAATTAAAGATTTTAAACGTAATAAAAATGTTTATTAAATATATATGTCTTGAAAATTTTAAACAACTTACGTAAACGAATGTCCAAAGAAGGACTTTAACTGTCCTACAAAATCCTATTGAAAAATTTATATATTTCAGCATATACAGTAAGACAAAAAAAAATTTGGGAAGAAACATAGCCACTTAATTAATCAATTTAATATTAAAATAATTAACCATTCACTTTAAAATTAAATTAATTAATTATACATGTAGGGAATGCTAAGAGTACTCAATTATCCATTACATAATGCGAAGACATGCTGTTTATACAGTTTATTTAAAAAATTTAGAAAACTATTTAAACGTCCAAAGAAGGACTTAATTGAATCACCCTGTAAATTATAAAATGGACGAAATAGTAATTTTTAAATAATTTTTTTTGTTTGTTAAATGAATTATGTAAATAATTTTCTTTTTAATTTATTATTTATCAATAAATTATCATGAATTATTATTATAAATATTTAAATGTATAATTTACAAACCGGTTAAAATGGTTCAATTTATGTTGTCACAAATTTCGTAATAGTGTTTGACCACATTTAATTTAAAATTTCCTTCGGGAACCAACCTCATCGCATGTTATTAAGTTATAACGAGGGAGAGCGAATTTAATGAGGTTTTTATGCAGACAATGACAGTCTTTTGTTAGAGTAATGAGTTTAGGGCAGTCAATTGCCAGGGGTATTGTTGCGCTCTTTTGTTATGCTTGTATGTTACACCCTTGGAGTTTACGCGTGTCAAACACACAGACCCCAATTCGGTGTGCGTTAAAGGTTAGTTTCGTGAGCTTTTAGGATAATCGTTTCGTCCTTTGGGTATTTATCAACGATGGCTGCAAGAATTGCAGTAATATGTAACATAAACATTGTGTTGCGGCTGTAGTTGACCATTAAATCGCCTTTTGTGTTACGTTTCTCACAAAACGAATTTAATAACATTTCGAAATGCATTTTACATTTAAATATTACTTTGTATCTCTGAACATTTATATACAGGCTGTCCCTGTTAGTTTTTCACTTTCTATCGCGCTGTAAAAAATTGTTTTTTTTTTATTTTAATTCAAAAAATGAAAAACCGACAGGAACACCGGTACTTTACATACTTATAAGTTAAAGAAAATTAAAAATATTTTTATATCCGGGCTAGCGGAGGTATCGCTCGGGTTATTACTATATGTACTTAGAGTTAAATGAAACTTCAAAATAAACTTAATCTTACCGGGACCACGTCAAAGATGCGTGCTTCGAGCATAGTGTATATCAACAAGCATCTATCTGTTTAAAATTTTTCTCAGCGTTTGCAGTCGATTGTTTTTTTTTTTTTCGCTTTAATTCAAAAAGTGAAAAACCGACAGGAACACCTGTACTTTACATTGTTATAAGTTAAAGAAAATTACGTTATAAAAAATTAAAAATATTTTTATATCTGAGCGAGCGATACCTCTAAAAGGTTATTAATATATGTACTTAGAGTTAAATGAAACTTTAAAATAAACTTAATATTACCGGGACGATGTCAAAGATGCGTGCTTCGAGTATCACATAGTGTATATCAAAAAGCAACTATCTGTTTAAAATTTTCCGAACGTTGGCATATTTTATATAATATTGTACAGAATCCATAATTTTTCTGTTCAACCAGCTAAAAATTACAGGCTGTTCCAGCTGAAATAAGCACATTTTAAATTTCTTCAAATATATAACTATAATTTTCACTCGGCCATTATACGCACTTTGACGCATTTGAGTACGATTTCTACTTAAGTAACTGTTTGTTGATTTAGTTTTAAAAAAATTGTTAATATACAGGAAGTTTAGACGGAAAATACATTTTTTGTGCGAAGGTGAGACCCACATTTTGAACTAAGTTTTTGCCTAGAAAACTATTATTTTTTTGCTAATTTATGTACATGTTACGTTTATATAGAATTCAAAAAGGGATTTCCAATTAAAAAAATTATATTTATATCTACACAGCAGAAACTATCCACCTTATATGTTAGAAATTTTTTCAACAAAAAAATATACATATAAGCCCCTTTTGGTATTTCTTCTTCAATAGGATCGAAGATATCTTAGATGGACGCGTTGTAAAACTTATATATGTTCTTGTACATATCAGCCATGTTGACATGAGTCGTTTTACCTTTTTTTGGTAATTTTTTATTATTATTTCAACTGTTCGTTCCTTATATAATATTCTCTCTATAGATACTTATAAACAAAAATTGTCAATGAATTTTTTCCGAAGAAATTAACAAAAGATCAATTTTAATCAGAAGTATATTTCTACTTGAGAAAATCGTTTGATTTTATAGATTTAAAATGTTATTGAAGATGTTTCCTATAGCATAAAAGTGTCAAATCGACTCAAACAGCCCTCATAAAGCAAGGCGCCCTGCGTAAACGCTGACACTGGTTGTCATTGATAGACTACAGACAGAAACTGTCCAGAAACCTTGCGAGAAGCGAACAAAATTCTGCCTAGGGCAAAGCAAGCCACACCTAAGAAAACTGGTAGGGTTTTGGACAGGACACTGTCGACTGAATAAGCACATACATACTGCTATGATATTTAGTTTCCAAATATTTCAAAAATTTTATATTAAAAATATTTTAATCAATTTTCCTTTCCAATTCTTTCTTCTTCTCTTCATATTTTTCACTATTCGAAGTAAAATTATGCCAATTTTCTTTCCATCTTAATGAATGCAAATTTCCCCGGTATGAAATTACTATTTTACAATTTCTTTGTAAATCAGATCTTATCATGAACACAACTTTTTAACTTAAATTTTTTTTGACTTTAACAATACTGTGAATATTTCTTTATATATGCTATTAATTTTAAATATGACAATTATGGTACAATTATTTTAAATATAATTTTGATTAATTTAATATTTATCTTTCCATGGCCCTTTCAATCCTATTTCATGAAAATGTCCGAAAATTCTCAATTTCTTTCTTTTGAACCTATTCCGAATCATATTTTCTTTATTTTTCTTGTTTTCTTCAGTTTTCTTCCTTTTCTTGATTTTTCTATTTTCCATGATTTTATGTGTTTTAAAACATTTAGGAATTTCATAAATCCGTTTCTTTTTAATTTTTTATGGAATACTAAAATCGAAGATTTCTTGATTTTTCCTCTTCGTGCTGTTTTTCTTTTCTTTTTATAACACTTCATAATTTTTCTTAAAATTTCCAAATTTTTCCCAACTATTGTGGGAGTCAAAATTTTTCGGAAATTAATCCTAACATTAATTTTCAAATTTTTCAAATTGTTAATTTTTCCATGATTTTCTTTGATTTCTTCTAATTCTTTCTTCATCTTCACTTTCATTTCTTTAATTTACTGAATTTCTTCAGTTTCTTCATGTTCATTTTCTTGAATTTCTTTCTTTTCGAAATTTTCATTTTCAATTTCTTTCTTCTCTTCCTTTTTGCCATCTTCTTTTATTTCCTCTATAAATTCATACATTGATGTTTTATTTAGGACTTCTTTTAGTTCTTCTTGATCGTTGTCTAATTTCTTAATTAATTCTTCAATTTGTTTCTTATAGAAGTTCATTAATACCTTCATGTCAATCTTTTCATGTTTCTCATCTTCATATTCACTATCGTCATATACATCATCATCATATTCACTATCGTCATATGCATCCATCCGACTCCAAATCTTCTTTCTCATGTCCAGGAATTTCTTGTTCCTTGTTCTCAATCTGCTTTTCTGCCATTTCGTAAACCTTATTTTAAAAATTTTTTAATTTCAAAATTCTTTTAATACAGCTCTGACTAAAATGGGCCCCACATTGGGCGCCAATTTTTATATACCTATGATAAAAAAAAAATTTAATATAAAATTTTTTAAATATTTTGAAACTAAATATCATAGCAATACATTCGGTGTCGTAAACGATCCCATCTGCCGCGGTTAGCTTGAAGAAGATGAAACGCCGGAACATGTGTTATATCACTGCCGGGCGCTCGCCATACTGGGGGACTTCTGGCCGAGTATGGCCAGGCTAAGCAGGGGACGCTCTGAAGGGATGGTAAAATAGGATCATCTTAAAGGCCTTAAAATGTTAGTGTGCACTTTGGACCACACACCCTCTAAATTTTGAAATCCAGAATCCAGAATCAAGCATAAAAGTAATAATACACAATCAAACAAAAATAACAGAAAATTAGAAAAAAACAAATAAATGAGCTTTTATCGTCTGCTGTAAATTGCACAGGATATTCCGCAAGTATACATTTCATGACCAACATTTTTTCGTATGGATAATCTTTCCTGGCTGCGAATTTAAAACGTAACATCCGTACCCGCTTACACAAACCATACAACATACCTTCATAGTAGCAGGTATAAAAATAGCAGCTATGGATTGAAAGGAGGAGATAATGGAAATGTGTTGGAGAAAATGAGAAATCTAAGAGAGTGTCGAACAAAGCGTGGATGAGGTGGAAAAAATAAAAGGAAAGGGAGGAAATATCGAAGAAAAATTAGTCAACAGATAAAGAAAGTGCTTTCAAAGAGTACAATGGATAACCAAGTAACACACACGGGTTCATAATAATAAATAATACCAAAGTACCTGAAAAGTGTTATAGCAAGTGAGCAGAGAAGTTTAGGTTTCACAGTGAAAAAAGGAAGAACAGAAATTGTATAAAAGAAAATGTGCGAAAGTGTAGCTCCTCAATTTTCTAATCCCTGAAGACTGAGCCCATGAGGAAGCGGAAAAGTAAATGAACAGATTATGATTTTTTATAAAGTTTGTGTAGCAATTATCGGAGTTATGGAAGGTTTTGTTGAAGATGACAGTGTAGTTATTTTAAATAGCTTGTATTTAACATACATTGTTTAGATAGAAAAATTCTTAGGAAGATATATGGAGAATTCAAAGCAAATGGGATATGGAGAAAGAGAACCAATAAAGAATTGATCGGATATGGAGAACAAAAAATATAAAAGTTAAAAAGCATAGATTAAGATTGCATAGATTTTCCAGAAAGGAGGATTCATAAAAATGTTGAAAGTAGGAAAATCAAGAATAAAGTGGAAAAGGGGAAATTTTTACAATTAAATTAAAGTTTCAATTGGGCTGAAAATAAGTATTATTTTTATAAGAAAATTTCGTATGTTTATTGTAAACTTTTAAGAAATAAATGACATCATCATTAATACTGATTTTGTGCTTAAATACGTATTTAGTATGAACACATGCAAAGGGAACAACGATCCTGTTGTAGCTATTATTTAAAATGTCATGAGAAAATGTCATATACAATATGTATCTTTAACGTTAAACTTAAATACAACAAACCACACGTAATTTTCTAAAGAGTGTCGACAATAAGAAGCACGTCATACAATAACGTTAAATGAAAACATTTCCGTCGATAAATGTAAACTATTCTACCTGTCACGAATAATTCACATATCTTGGTTAAAAGAAACGAAAGATAAAAATCAATTTCAGGTATACAACAACAACAAGTTCAAATGAAGACATTTGTTAAAATTTTTGTAAAATATATAAAAACACATTTAAGCCCGTTTAATTTAAAATACAAACCAGAAAACTGACTTGAAAACTAATACTACCAATTTACGTTTGCTTCGATCCCACATCAAATCACACGACGTTTACCAAGAAATCGCTGAAAAAAGATTATGAAACAACCCTTATTCAAAATATATAGGTAACTGATACGAAATCTTTGTAATAGCGACGCGCAGGAGGGTACCACTATTTAAATGCAGTTTTAAAATATAACTTCTGTGTTAAGACCTGTTAGTTTTTCACTGTCTTTAAACCTTGTTAAATTTGTTTTTCTCTTTCGTGACACGGTAAAATATAAGTGGTCAGACTGACTTAGTCTTATATTTATGCGTGCGCTTAATATTGTAATCGTTTCATGGTAAAGGAGGGACGGCTGTGACCAACGATGCGTGAAGAGTCATCTGTTGTTAACAATTATAGGCAACTTAGTGACACAATGCAGCCCTTACCATATAATAGAGTGGATAATGCAGTGACATTATACGGTATATTGTACGCTATGAAATTAATCGCTTGTGAAATATAAATTTATTTGGTTGTTAATAGAAGCATATCATTTGATACGTGCAACTCTAATGCGCTTCTCCAATGAATTGATTCAGAAGCAATACCGTAATGGATGAATAATTCTTCGCATTTAAAATTTTGTATTTGCAATACTTATCTTGTTCTTATCAAGTAATATAAATATTTAACTAAGTTGCTTTCTAGCAGAACATCTTTGTGGATTTTAATTTGAAATTGTGGAAATTTTCTTTGAACTTAGTTCGTTTCTTAATAAGACGTTGGATTATAAGAAACTTTGTCTTATAATAGAGAAGAAGAAAATGCAATGAAAAACGAAAAGATAAAATAAAAATAATCTAACGTATACAGAAAACTTGAATACCTGTATACAGCCTGTTCACGGGAACATTCTACAATAGCTAACTTTTTTATTTAAGGAGATACAAGCTTGGTTAAATGGACAAAGTTTAAGTACTTTGCAATGCGCTTTTCGCGCAAGAAATTATAAAACCAAAGAACATCGCGTTGCTAAGATACAAGCATACCGATTACTTTTTTAAATTGAACACCCTGTATATTTTTATATTTTTAAGTTCCTCTGGTTGCCTGCAATAATTAATTATAAGACAATTTTTCTCTAAAACAGCTATGAAAAGAGTTTTGGAGAAAATAATTTTGCAAATTTCATTATAATTGTGTTTTTTTTTTCTTTTATGATAATTATTATAATTAAATAAATAATTTATAATACAATTCATTTATTGTTATTGATGTGAGATGCATAAGACATATTGGTGCAGTCCGAAGGATAAAAAAATATTCATAAAACAAATTGTTGCAAGGGGAGGATCGATAACAACAGTTCTTTTGCTTTTTGATTTTTATTATTTTATTACTATTTTTTTAACT
>JAFFZR010028225.1:0-13767 GCA_018397195.1 Lethrus apterus | reverse complement strand
TCTACCCCAAACTAACGGAAAATGAGGAGAATGTGAGTTTCGTAACTAAACCGCATATTTTATTTATTGTTAAGATGGGAGAATGGTACTTTTGTAACGATTATATCTTATGACCATATAGACTTTAAATTTCTCTACAAGATGGCACTAATAACTCAATTTTCTTAGAAAGTGGAGAATGTGAGTTTTGAAACCAGACCCCTCAGATATAAAAATAGAATTTCTTCAATTTTCATTATATTCAAATAATTTTGTTATTTCACATTATAGATATTGTTTATACGAAAGCTAATTTAATAAGTTCTTTAAACCTAGAATAATTAAATTTTAGAAAATTTCAGTGACTACTAATACACGCCTAGTAACTTCTTAATATCAATTCTTCTTTGGTGATTTTGTTTTAAAATGTTATTATTTATTCCAATAACTACCATTTTTACAGAAATGAAAAAAATATTTTTTTGTATTACGAAAAATAAAACTATAACAATAAATTTTAATAGATTATTATGGAATGAATGAAACAAAAAATGGGCGATCGCCTTCAATTTAGCTTCAGTTTAAATTATAAATTTAGTTACCACGGTCATACCTGCTTTCATTTACGTCATCGTAAAATTAATTCAAATATTAATAGAATTTTCGGTGCCCATCCTGAATGTAAACACCGCATAACAGACAACTATAACGGAGATTAAATAGGTGACCAGTTAAAACATGTACGAACACGTTTTTATGTTTCCTTCAAATGGCAAATAATCAAGCCCTTTTGAACATACGTAGGTATATAAGTTTTGTAATTATATAGTTTTGTTAATAAACAAATATTAATTAAGCAGACAAATGCAAATGCACGTAAAAACTGTTATAGAATAAAATGTTTTACTATATTTTAGAAAAGTTTAATATGTGTCAGTGTTTTTAGAAATACGTGTATTACAATACATACCTAAGCATATAGTTGTAACGATAATTCAACTCATACGACATAGGAATGCACATTACGAATATTATGATACAGGTACATTGGAAAATCAATATAAATGAATTTGTGCACAATAAAAACTGTTTCTCATTATTTAAACATTTTTATTCGTAATAAATAACGTAAATATAATCATGAAGCCAAATATAGTTTGGTTCATAAAATAAGAACAATAACACCAATTAAAATATTAAACCATGCTTGTAGATTAATAAATTAAAATTACTTTTCAAGAAAGCACAATACAAATTCATATGATGTATTACAATTACTGCCTAAAAGAATCAATAATAGAGGGAAACATGTTCTGCATGTTCTTAACATATTAAGATACCTATATATAATAAAAGAACATTTTTTAACAAACACTATATCAAATCGAGTTACACATTAACAGGTTTTTTATATTTTATGATATAATACTTTTGCTGGACATAAAAATTTAACAACATAAAATAAGTCGTAAATGCAATGCAAACGAACATAAATTGTACAAATCTCTGTATAATTTAGCTCAAAAATTAGCACAATAAATCTCTCTTGGTTGTTTCAAGATAAATCCAGTGTGCCGAATAAACACTTCAAACCACATATTTACTTTTACTTATCAGCACGGAGTGAACGGGAACCATTTTGTAGCAAAATGAGAAATGTAACTTACCTTCAATAGACTCCATATTTTCTGTATACAAATAAAGTCTTTAAAATTATTTAGGAAGTTAAATAATCGATTAAAGACTACGCACTTGAAGAAGCCGGCCGGTTCAACACGAAATGGAATGAATACCAACTTTGGGTAGTATGAGTAACCGAGTTAAAATCTAACTAGTAGGTACCTCTAGCTACCGCTTGCGGCAAATCGTATTGACCCATTTCTAGCAGATTTCTGTTTAGTCGCTTGGTGACTTCAATTTTTAATTTGATTTTTAATATTACGATGTGTTTTGCTATCCTGTACAGTTTTCATATTTGTTAATAACAATAAATATCAATTACGTTTTGACTTTTATTTTTTTTTTTTAATATGGCCGGTTCCAATCTAACATCAAATAAATAAATAACTGCATATAATAATATTTATTAAACAATGTTTGTAAGTAACGTATTTGTACGGACTATATTGACATTTTCGAATTTAGTATAAATTTTGTTATTAATGTCTCCTTGAACTTCCAACTCCGCCTAGATTCACTCGTTTACCTCTTTCAGTTTTCTGCAACCCCATTCGGACATTCATCAACTGCATTCTTTCACATAGATTCATTCATCTGGTATTTCAATCTTCAAATTACATTCTGTCTGACTAACTTTATTTTACCTATCTTACACATGTTTTAGAGTCAATCATAAGCATTGAATGCTAATAAATCGAAATGATTTGTATTATGCCGTAGGTATACTTCATATCAACAGTTTTCGTTATATTCAAAATTTTACGAAAAGTTACTAAGGGTGTAAGAATGCAGTTCATAGGGATTTGGGGAACATACATATAAATAAACTGCTATTTCGGACTGAACTGAAATAAGGAATCTTATAAACACGTGCCGGTTCATTTGTTAAAAAATCTGGATTTAGAACATCGTCAATTCCAAACTAAGCTAAGGTGAAGTCTGCCCAGAATACAATGATTAGCGCTTTGCATTTCTACTCATTATTTTCCACAGTAATTTGATAGACGGAGTTAAAGAATCAGAATTCCTGAAGTTACAGTTCTAAAATTTATTTGGAAATGTTCCGTTTATGACAAGAAATTGTATCACTGAATGTAACTTAAACAAAACAGTATTTAATTCATACTGAATAACTGCAATAATCCTAAATATAAATTTCTAGATTTATGCTACATATAAGTTGACTGATTCAGAATATATTGTAAAAATAATCTCAACTATCTGACCAATTCATAGATACAAATTTAAAGTGTACAGTCTATGAGAAAGAGTAAATATAAATGATCAATATATTAATAATTTTAATTGTTGCAAAATTCATTAAGAACATAATAAATAAATAAATAAACATAACTGAAATAAAGCCTGGACTTAAGCAGGATTTAAGGATTATAATGATAAATAAAGAAAGAATCAAAAATAATTAAAATGATATGTTCATAGATTAAGATCGATATATAACAAAGAATGTAGGGCCTAATATTGACAGCTCGGACACACCCCTATTTGTTGGAATTAACTTATAGTTATTAACTTATTAATTATATTTCCATTACGCTCTGTGATAAATAGGAACATTTGTCAAGTAGTATGTGCTACCGTTTGTTTTTCTGTAATCCAAAAGATGGAAAACCAACGATAGATGAAAAAATATACCTTACACATCTCATAAAATGAATTTAATACGTAAATTAACGTAAAGAAAGCATTAATTAAAAGTATAAAATATTTTTAACCGTATTTAGGGATTCGAATAATAAAAATTTTAACAATATTTTGATTATCAAACTTTTCGTTGATATTTTGTAGATATACGAGTACCATGATTTTTTTTTTTCATGATAAAATGGGACTTAGATCAAATCATCTATGTGCCCTTCCCGTTTCAGTGGGCCCATTGAAATCTTATCTATTTGGGCCTCATCAAAAAAATGTATAAGTCGCAAATTAATTGAAAGGCCATATTTAATAATATGCAATGTAATAGAAAACACCAACTTTATCGTTTCGTTTTAAAATTTTTAGCAAAAAATTTAATATGGTCCAAATAAGGCGTTTTTTTAAATACATCAACCAATTTTTATTTTGTTACAAAGCAAGCCTATAATCGAAGGTAGAAAAAGGACGCTATGACAATTGCTAGTAACCAATAAAATTGTTTTTTGTTAATTTTACGTGTGTTTTTTTTTATTTATTCTTATTTTTGTTCCCTCAAGCGAATATCTTAAAAATCGTAGAGTGGACCTACTGAAATGGGAAGAAGCTGCTTCACAAAAGAACCGTACTGATTCACAAAAGAACCTTCCCAAATTAAAGAACATAATTAACATAATTTTTGAACTTGAAGTATTAGGTAACATTTTTGTACAAACAAGAATTGATTATAGCAAATTTTATAACAAAACTGTATACAATTTTTCTATTATATGTATTTCAGTGTCAACATTGTTTATGCCTAATCAATAATAATATGGAAATAGTGACAGTATTACTGACTAGTTAGAGAAAAATATGTAGAATTTCGGTAAGATTTACTCTGATAAGATAATAAAATATGTGCGATAAACAATTTAAACCAGTGTCGGCCAGATATATCCGATTAAAATATCCATAAATTAAGGTACGTATTTTAATACCCAACTAAATGCGCATTTTTTTAATGTTCATTTTAGTTCTTTAAAAAAATGCGCATTTAGTTGGGTATTTAGTTGTTCATTTTAGTACTTAATAATATTTTGAAGCATTGTTACATATTTACTATACATAAATTATATGTGTGTTGATATTTTTGTCTTTCTACTTTCATAGTATTGTTAAAATTTGCGATTTATTTATAATGTTAATGTATTATGTAAAATTTTATAGGTGCATGTATTTGTATTGTATGTGTTTATATTATAAAAATTACAGAAACCAGTTAAGTAATTGTCATATGCCAATCACTTTTTTAATAAGCTATTGAATAACAGACGAAGCAATATATGTAAAGCATAAATAACTTTGAATGAATTTAAAGTGTTTATTTCTTGTCTTAAAATTTATTTTATTTTAATTGTCTTATGCCCGGTATTATTAACAGCCTTTAATTAAAGGTAACTTACATTTTAGAGACCTTTAAATATTTGATACAAACCAAAAATAAATGGCAGTTAACTAAATGCTATTTTGTCGTAAGTTGGCAACAATTTCAAAAAATATCTAGTGGATTTGATTGCACCCTCTATATCTATATAAATGACGTAACTGGCACTGTAATATTAATGTTCATTACTATGATTTTAATCGTTTTAAAAATTATTGTAGAATTTTCATTAATTTTTTTTGTTTCTGTGTGTTGATTGAAGTTTAGTTTTTTGATTTATATAATTACTGAGCTCAGAACAGTATGTATGCCATGCGTCGAGGTCGAGGAAAAGCTTTACTGCTGACGAAAACCTGCTTAGGGCTGCCAAAATATGTGAATTGGGTTTTTACTCCTTAATGGTATCGCTCCGTAATATTTTTTTGTTTTTAATTAATTTGAAAAAATATAAAAAAATTAAATTTATCGTACAACTAAAGGTATTATATATATATAGTTTAGCTCTTCAGGCCTAGTAGGCCCATGGCCTGTTCCACGATTCTTTTCCCTGTTTTCCTGTCCTTGGTTTTCTCTTTCTATCTATAAATTCTACTTTCTTCTAGGTCTTTTATTACTTCGTCCTCCCATCTCGTCTTTGGTCTTCCTCTTCTTATTTTTCCCACTATGTTACTTTCCATTAGTTTCTTTGGTGACCCAACCATCTTAATTGTTGCCTTTTTATTATTGCAACGATATTGGGTTCGTTGTAAAGTTCCTGTATTTCCCTATTTGTTCTCCTTTCACATCCTTCCTGACCTTTTTTCCTGCCGTATATTTTCCTTAATATTTTTTGCTCCCATACACTTAGCATTTTTAAATCTGTTATTCCTATAGTCCAGATTTCACTTCCAAATGTTATGCCTTATGGCCCATAACATAACATGGTTTTGTAAATTCTTAATTTTAATTTTCTAGTAATATTCTTATTATGCAGAAACTTCCTTAGCCTGTGTACGCATCTATTTCCCATGATTTTCGTTTGTATTTCCTCTCTGGTGTTTGGTCTTCTGTAGAATTCTGTACCTAGATATGTGAAGTGTTCCACTTCTTCCACTTCCTGTTGTATTCCTTGTCAGTCCACGTCATCAGTTTCGTTTTGTCTTCGTTTACCTGTAAACCCATTCCTTGTGTGGCTTCCACTAGCTTTAAAGTGCATGTTTGGAGCTCTCTTTGGTTTCTTGTCAGGATGACCACATCGTCTGCAAATGCCAAGTACTGGTGTTTCTTATGATATAAGAGACCATTTCTATCGAGTCCGGCTCGTCTTATTACTACCTCTAGGGCACAGTTGAACAGTAATGATGAAAGGGAACCTCCCTGCCTTACTCCTTCTATAACTATGAACTTTTCTGTAACCTATTTTCACTCTATTATTTGTGATATTCAATGTTAGCTTTATTAATCTTAACAGTTTGCCTACTATTCCTAGCTCTATAAATACATTGTATAACTCCTTATTTTTAATTCTATCGTATGCTTGTCGAAAGTCGATGAACAGCATGTAAGTTTCTTTCCCATATACATAGCTTTCTGATTGGATTTCTCTTAACGTGTGTATCTGGTCAATTACCGACCTACTCTTTCTGAACCCACACTGGTATTCGCCTATTTCCTTTTCAATTTTCTTAGTTATTTTATTTTTTAGATGGGTAGCTAGGATTTTATATGCTATGTTTAGAAGTGCAATTCCTCTGTAATTTGTTCATTTCATTTCAGAATGAAACTAAAGGTATTACTTTAGCAATTTTATTCGAAGATCGAAGGTGACCTGAAAAATTATTCCTGAATTTGATGTTTTATTTAATAATGTTGTAGACAATCAACATTAATTATATAATTATTGCTGATTACACAAGAAATAATTTGTAAATAACGAATAACGACAATTATGTATAAATTTGTATTAATTTAACTATTGTTATTATACTTCTAAACAGCCTTCATTCATTATTTTGCATTAAATAAGGTTACTATGCGACAATGATATATTTAGTTTTTCTCTGTTAATATTCCATTACATACGTGATGTCGTTTTTCTTTTAGTGTTGTGTGTACCATTATAAATAGTAATCAATAAAATGTGATGTCTCATAAATGTTAATAGGTTGACGAATGTTAAAAAATGAATCACTTTTACTATTGATAAAGTAGATATTAATAGCGAATGGTATTTTATGATTATAAGTAGTTTACAGAAATGATATTAAAATTACATAAAATATGTGTTTTTAACGAACTGCTTGTTTATAATAATAATATATAAGGCGGGGTTGCATTTAATTTTAATTAACTTAATTTAATTTTATTTTATTCAGTTTACTATATGAGACCTTAGCGGACTAATCAAATTACACAGAGGCAGAGAAATGGTCTTTTGTTTGCAGCCACCGTCTAGGGGATGATATTTATAGTAGACGGAGAACGGCATTGAAAATTGAATTAAATTATTTTTCACAAAAATCTTCATACAGGTCAATTACATATTACAATCACATATTTTTTCCGAATTCAATTTGCCGAGATATTTTCAGGTCTCATTGTTTGTTTGGTAGGTCTTGTAGTGGTCATTACAAAAGTTTTGTAAATAAGGCAGTTGAACACAAATTTTATTATTGTCGAAAGCAAATTAGAAACTCTATCATTTATTTTTTAAAATCTCTACGTTTTAAGTTTTACTTCGACTCCGAAAATCCATAAAAAATAATCGTAGGGGCGACGCGTATTATTACTTTACTTTCCAAAAAAACATACACAATATGGTGTCCGCGGTAAAACGAAACAACCTCAATAACTAAATATCTAAAAATCTAAAAAAAATTCTTAAAATCGCTGAAACACGTAAACTTTAGATCGAAGGGAGACAACTTTTGGCGAAGAAATAATCGCCATATCTTCAACCCCCTAACCGCAGGGGTGCAAACCCTAAAATTTTTAAATTACACTAGGGGTTGAGTGATACTTCATTTAAAAGCTTACATAATTTACATTTCAACGGTTATCAATTTTTGAATTTCATAGATTCGTTTTCGATAAATTAGCTTTTCAATATAACTATGGTACAAACCAGAAACGGCAATTTAGTTAGAAAAACAGTCAAGATTTATTTGAGAAGTTGTTGGAAATGACCTCCCCCAACTTCCGTACAATTATACAAACGTTGCTCAAACCCACGATTTTAAGCGATTTTAAGAAAAAAATGTAGATTCTTTGATATTGAAGGTGTTTCGTTTTATCGCGGACATCCTGTATTGTACAGGTGGGCAAATTTCGATGTTTTAATAGTGAATTTCGATAATCATAAGATATACAAAAAAATTACCCTACCATCCTTCATCGCTTTTTTGGAGAAAAATTCAGTGGCGAAAACCAAAGTTGGCTATAGTCTTTTGTTTTCGAGTTATGCGCAAAGATTCGTTTTTCAATAAATATTAGGATTTATTTTATTATTATTATGTTTACCATATTGTCCTGATGTTACGACTCAAATTGTAATTTTTTTTATAAGCATATCCACTTTTCTATTCGTATGGAAACCATCCTTAATTATGCCTTTTTTATGCCCGTTTTTTACGTTAGGTACCGATGATATTCTAAAATCAGTAGATCAGTGTAGACTTTAGACTGCTTCAGTAATTGACGATACTTAGAAGGTTGTCGTCATACTCTCAGGAATTTTATATGATTAGAGATATATTCATTTTCACACTGGGTGGACTGCCCGAAACTGAGATGGAATGAACGCTGAAAGAGAAAGGCTGGTGGGCAAACAGGTGTACGAGAGACGGAGGTGGGACGTAAATGTGATAAAGGAAATGTAGGAGAACTTGAAGGAGAGACAGCACGCGAGTGCAATTTATTTAGAACAGGTTAATACTGTAGAAAATGAATGCAAAAATAAAGTTTTTTTTACATTTGTTCTTTGCTTAATAATTTTATTATTTAAAGGGAGGGATTTTCATATTGTTTATCTTGGAGGAAAGTAAGAACGAAAAAGAGTTGGGTCATCCTTCACCTGTTAAAATAGTGTAACCAACATCAGAAGAAGTATGTGTATATCACTTTGCACCTTAATTAAAAATATAGAAAAGGCTTCCATACGCCATATCTTTTCTAAAAGAAATGCCGTCATAACTAAATAAAAGAAAAAAGTAAATGTGGACTTACATTAATTATATGTTTTAAAGATATCTTATTTTTAAGATTTCCATGAAATTAATTATTCATAAGTTGTGAACAATTTTTAACCTCGACTCTACCATATCACCAAACTTAATGCAGATGAGCAAATGAAGTGTGGAATAAGACATTCCTTAAGCGTAGGTAATATAAATATATGTTATTTACAATTACCTATTCTGATTAAACAAGTAAGTTGTCCCTTACAAAATATGTCTGTCGTTATATTTGTTTATCACTGCATATATCTATTTAGATAAATTGGCTCTACACAACAATAGTAACAGAAAAAAATTGAACTTTAATTATAGTCAAAAAGAAGAAACAAATGGATCTAAGGTTCAATGAAATATACTGGTTACTAGGAAGGAAATCTAAACTAATTATAGATAACAAGATCTTAGTTTATAAACCCGTGATAAAAAGCCGTGATGTGCAGTAAATCAAGTATTACTATACTCCAGAAGTCCTAATCCAAAATACTTCGTGCAATGGTGGATGCACCTTGGTATGTATCAAATGATACCCTTCACAAAGATCTTGGCATACCGTTTATCACAAAAGAAATCCAGAAGTGTAGCAGCAAACATCATGAACGATTATAGGCTCATGCTAGTCCTCTCATATAACCATTACTAGAACCACAAAGAGAAGACGATTGAAAAGACGCTTCCCCATCTTAAAAAAAATATTTACTCATCCTGCCACTGACTTACAGCGATGAGTTCTACACTAATAAATTAGCTTATAGAATACATTTGATTCTGATTGCTGATTTATTATAAATTTAAAAAAAAATTATTTGTGATTTATTAATAATTAATGGACATTGGTTATATAATTAGTATACATAATTATAATTTTATTAACTTCAGCAGTTAGGATTTGTGAAAAAAAATAGCAAATAGATAGTAGTAGTAATAATGATTTATTTAGTTCTCAGTTTTTATCTAATCAGAGATTAATAAGTAATTTAAACCGATAGACATCGATATTTTTCAACGTTATAATTATCAGATTATAAAAAATACATATGACAAAATACACCTTTAAGTACATGAAACTTGAATTTGAAGTGCAAGATTATAATCAACATACTAATTACATTTCCTAGATACGAGGTTGATCGCAAATATAAGACTGCGATTAATGTTTAAAAGGCATCTTTTCATTGTTAACTCACTGACAGTGAGTTCGATACAAATAATGTTATTGAATTTAATAGTTATAGCAATTGTATTTGCTTTCGCTAATTAATTCCCGTTAATCAATTGCTGAATATTTATATAAATATTTAAACATTACTTTATAATTTTCTAAAAATAATCTTTTAATTTATAAGTCGATTTTTAAAAGTGTTAGTTATGGTTTTATAAATAATTTTTTTTTATTGTTTAATACTATAAAACGGAAATCTTATAATTTGTATTAGTTAGTACACCAATTTATTGATAAATGAAAATACGGCTTCATTAGTATTGAGCAAGATGTTTTATCCTAATCGAAAAATTGTAGTAATTACTTATACCACAAATAGCACTCGAAAACTTTTAATTAAATAATAAAATTAATGAACTTATTAGTATTAGAACTGTCAATTTTATAAATAGGTATTTGAAACAAATTTGATTTACCTAATAATGACAATTACAACGGTTTACTTTTTCAATAAATATTTTTAGTGGAAAATTGTAATGGTCGGATTAGTGAATTTTTTTTTAATGGTAATTCCTTTCACAAAGTTGTCACACCAGATCATATAAAATCACGATTGGCCGCGAGACGCATTCTAACGGCGGGGGGGGGGGGGGGTTGACACCACTGGCGTATGCTGTTCCAAATAACTTCCGAACATCCGCTTTTGATAGATCAGTAAAAGATCATTTTGCAAAGAGAAAACGATGATCAAGACTGTGGAAACCTTTAGAATAGTGTAGCTTAATTAAAGCAGTCTAAAGTCTACACTGATCTACTGATTTTAGAATATCATCGGTACCTAACGTAAAAAACGGGCATAAAAAAGGCATAATTAAGGATGGTTTCCATACGAATAGAAAAGTGGATATGCTTATAAAAAAAATTACAATTTGAGTCATAACATCAGGACAATATGGTAAACATAATAATAATAAAATAAATCCTAATATTTATTGATTGACGAAGAGGATACTTGTTGAAACTCCATTATTTAAATTAAGAAATAATAATAAAATTCGAACGTTTCAAAATGTTTTAATTTACACTACATATGTTTCGCCATACAATGGCTTCATCAGCTGATGAAGCCGTATTTTCATTTATCAATAAATTGGTGTACTAACTAATACAAATTATAAGATTTCCGTTTTATAGTATTAAACAATAAAAAAAAATTATTTATAAAACCATAACTAACACTTTTAAAAATCGACTTATAAATTAAAAGATTATTTTTAGAAAATTATAAAGTAATGTTCAAATATTTATATAAATATTCAGCAATTAATTAACGCGAATTAATTAGCGAAAGCAAATACAATTGCTATAACTATTAAATTCAATAACATTATTTGTATTTATAATTTCGAATATTTGCGGTCGCATTTTTTGTGTTTCATAATAATATATAATAACATAATAAGCAGAAAAAAATTAAACTCTTAAATGTTATACTGTGAGTGCAACAATTATCATCGACCACGTGTTTAGTAAGAGGAAAATCGAACTCACTGTCAGTGAGCTAACAATGAAAAGATGCCTTTTAAACATTAATCGCAGTCTTATATTTGCGATCAACCTTGTATCTAGGAAATGTAATTAGTATGTTGAATATAATCTTGCACTTCAAATTCAAGTTTCATGTACTTAAAGGTGTATTTTGTCATATGCATTTTTTATAATCTGATAATTATAACGTTGAAAAATATCGATGTCTATCGGTTTAAATTACTTATTAATCTCTGATTAGATAAAAACTGAGAACTAAATAAATCACTATTACTACTACTATCTATTTGCTATTTTTTTTCACAAATCCTAACTGCTGAAGTTAATGTAATTATAATTATGTATACTAATTATATAACCAATGTCCATTAATTATTAATAAATAACAAATAATTTTTTTTTTTTAATTTACAATAAATCAGCAATCAGAATCAAATGTATTCTATAAGCTAATTTATTAGTGTAGAACTCATCGCTGTAAGTCAGTGGCAGGATGAGGACTCTTCCAGTAAATATTTTTTTTAAGATAGGGAAGCATCTTTTCAATCGTCTTCTCTTTGTGGTTCTAGTAATGGTTATATGAGAGGATTAGCATGAACCTATAATCGTTCATGATGTTTGCTGTTACACTTCTGGATTTCTTTTGTGATAAATGGTATGCCAAGATCTTTGTGAAGGGTATCATTTAATACATACCAAGGTGCGTCCACCATTGCACGAAGTATTTTGGACTGGGACTTCTGGAGTATAGTAATACTTGATTTACTGCACATCACGGCTTTATAAACTAGGATCTTGTTATCTACAATTAGTTTAGATTTCCTTCCTAGTAACCAGTATATTTCATTGAACCTTAGATCTATTTGTTTCTTCTTTTTGACTATAAATAAAGTTCAATTTTTTTCTGTTACTATTGTTGTGTAGAACCAATTTATCTAAATAGATATATGCAGTGATAAACAAATATAACGACAGACATATTTTGTAAGGGACAACTTACTTGTTTAATCAGAATAGGTAATTGTAAATAACATATATTTATATTACCTACGCTTAAGGAATGTCTTATTCCACACTTCATTTGCTCATCTGCATTAAGTTTGATGATATGGTAGAGTCGAGGTTAAAAATTGTTCACAACTTATGAATAATTAATTTCATGGAAATCTTAAAAATAAGATATCTTTAAAACATATAATTAATGTAAGTCCACATTTACTTTTTTCTTTTATTTAGTTATGACGGCATTTCTTTTCAGAAAAGATATGGCGTATGGAAGCCTTTTCTATATTTTTAATTAAGGTGCAAAGTGATATACACGTACTTCTTCTGATGTTGGTTACACTATTTTAACAGGTGAAGGATGACCCAACTCTTTTTCGTTCTTACTTTCCTCCAAAATAAACAATATGAAAATCCCTCCCTTTAAATAATAAAATTATTAAGCAAAGAACAAATGTAAAAAAAAACTTTATTTTGGCATTCATTTTCTACAGTATTAACCTGTTCTAAATAAATTGCACTCGCGTGCTGTCTCTCCTTCAAGTTCTCCTACATTTCCTTTATCACATTTACGTCCCACCTCCATCTCTCATACACCTGTTCGCCCACCAGCCTTTCTCTTTCAGCGTTCATTCCATCTCAGCTTCGGGCAGTCCACCCAGTGTGAAAATGAATATATCTCTAATCATATAAAATTCCTGAGAGTATAACGACAACCTTCTAGGTATCGTCAATTACTGAATGAGATCAATCAATGGTTTGATTAGCCCTGCTCTCTTTGGAACCGACAAATTCTTAACAGTGCTTAATTAAGTGCCATTTGCACTTTTCTTGAGCACACATGACCTACTACTGATACTTATTACCCTAAGAACACTCAATAAGGTAATGTACAATTATCAAAATAAAACACAAAAGAATGTTAACAAAACAATAATAGCAATCGTAAAGCTAGCAAATATATATGTACTGTATTTAACACAATAACTTTGGGTCGATTACTGACAACAGTAGCAGTGCAGTTACCGATTCCGTAGTAAATGCCAACCGACAACACAAATCACTGCTGTACAAATTGATCCAGTAAATGGTGCAGGCACAAA